>QANT01006386.1:0-48809 GCA_003254885.1 Purshia tridentata
TGAAAATCTATAAATTCTGCAAAAGTCTGCAACTTAAAAAAAATCTATAAAAGTCTTTATAAATCTATATATACTACACCCCCCTTAGTCTCAATGTGATAATTTAATATAGTATTTTGCTATTTCAAATAGTTTATAGTAACTATTATTTTATTGTCTTAATAATTTTACTGTATTCGCTTTTAGGAAAAGCAAACTATCAGGTCAAATATTTATTAGATACGTTGGAGACCAAAATTTGACATGACATCACAAATAAAGCTTAACACTTTAGCCAATCAAAAATGTTTGGCTGAGTCATTTCTCTCAAAAAAAATCACAGAATGAGTCATTTAGTTTTATATTTTAGCCCCTAATGAAACATTTATATAGACGTGTCAGTCTATAATTTATTGAAAAAAAGGATTGGCTCCTTGCATATAAGGATCCAATTCATGAGCAGTTATGTTCTTATTCCTAACTAAATTATAGTAATGGTTATCAACTAAACTATATAGTATATACTGATTATAGAATGACAAGAATATACACGATTCTGAATCATTAAATTTTGAAAAGAAAGTAGATGATTAATTATTTTTATGCCAGGTCACCATATATATATGATCATATTATTAATTATTTCTTTTCATCTTTCTTGTCCTCTTTCTTGTCCTCTTTCTTTTCTTCTTTAGCTGGACCAACTGATACAATATCTATTTTGCCAATCTTCTTGAGCTTTTTGGCTACTGCAATGGTGTCCATCTCTCCTACCACCGTCAGCTTATGCTCCTTCAAATCAGCTGCAATTGAGTCAACCCCTGCATGTTCATGAGTATGTCAAACATATATAGCACTTCTTGCAAGCTCTGAAATTAGTCGATATATCGAGTACAACTGGGACATTAATTAAGTACTACGTACAATTAATTAATAATGATGTTTTGGAAAAATTCATACCGTATATGTCAGCAACGGCCTCTATGGCTTTCTGCTTTGTTTTCTCATCATCCATAGTCATGATCTTCACCACAACTTTCTACAAAAATCACCACAACCCATGAATAATAAGATGATATATATATATGTGAAAAATGTTCTCCAAATTAAAATTGTTCTATTTTGGCAATTTAAAAAACATTATCCAACATATACGTATATACAGAAATATCAGTAATAATTAAGAGCAAGAACAACATATAGAGATTGCATGGCATGGGAGTACCTGAGCCATTTGAATTAGGAGTACTAGTGATGAATTGAAAAATGAACTTCAAATTAAGAGAAGAAGATGAAGAGATCAAGTTTCAAAACTTGGGCTTTGAGAAGTAGGTATGATGAATTGGAGGGAGCAAGGGACGATCTTGAGACTTAGATATATATAAATATATGCAGCTAGAGAGATTGTGCATGCTGATGCCCTTAATTAATTGTCAACGTTAATTGCTGGCCTCTACTTCAAAATGTTGGCCTTTTGCATGCTTTTCTTAATTTATATATATATATTTTTCATGATCATGGAAGAAAAAGTTCCCACTTTAACTTTGCCTTTTTCTTCATTTCTAAATCTATATATGTGTATGCAAATTAATACATTTTGTCTAAACATGTGCCATTGTAAATAATATTAAACTGGTAGTTATAAAATGATTTAAATAGAGTAGTCATAAGCTAGAAATAGTGGTACAACTAGATGCATATATTAATTCATAAAAAAAAAAATAGATGCATTTATTAATCATTGATTATTAACATCTTAATTAGACACTGTTAAAACCCATATATTAAGGGGCCGGGTAACGCCCATTGCCTTTTGCAGGCACCAAGGAGCAGCCACGGACTCACAAGAGTGAAGTAGCTAGCCCAACCCACCAAAAAAAAAAAAAGAAATTCATGTGGTCCACTAATTACAACATGAAGGGAATGTCCTTTTTGTACATGTTACATATGAATAATATATTAAATACAATAAATTAATGCAACATTCTTAAAAAAACAACTATATTCAATCTAATTGAAGCATGAAGCCTCCACCTCACTTAAAACTAGAACTTGTAAATTAAATAAATATTTTGGAGTGCGGACCACGAATGTAGCACTGGTTTTTTCAGGGAAAGACACTGTTTTTGAGAATTTTCTTAAAAACAAAAAAAACAAAAAAAACAAAAAAGAGAAATGAAGCTTCTAAATAAGAAAAAATTAAAGGCGACGTACATATCTCAAAATTGGAGGTCATAGGTGGCTGAAACAATTGAGTAATTAATTATTTATTTATTTATTTAATATACAGTTTAGAGAGTTCACATTTTCCCCCATAATTTACAGTTCAGGTAGGAATCAGAGTTTGTAGAGTTTGAGCAGCTGTCACGATTCAAGAATTTTGCACTAATTCCTAAGCATTAGATATTTTACTGGTTTTGATGTGTTTGGCTCCATCTAATCACAGTTCTGGCCTGTAGAGAAGAATAATTACCATATAATAATGCTTATATAGTCATAGGTGGCTGAAACAATTGAGTAATTAATTAATTATTTATTTATTTAATATACAGTTTAGAGAGTTCACATTTTCCCCCATAATTTACAGTTCAGGTTGTCACGATTCAAGAATTTTGCACTAATTCCTAAGCATTAGGTATTTTACTGGTTTTGATGTGTTTGGCTCCATCTAATCACAGTTCTGGCCTGTAGAGAGAAGAATAATTACCATATAATAATGCTTATATGCACCCTGCAACATTAAACAAATAGACTCAGTATCAACTGGTTTCTTTGACTTTTCTATTTTCTAGCCTTGGATTGATACTTGACCTTTGATTTTTTAATTATTTCTCAACTCCAATTTAATCAACAATATAATCAGTGGAAAAAGCAGTATCGATCACTATGAATCTTCAACTAAGGAAGTTTCATATATATGACTTTCTGGTGGCAACCTTAGGAGCTCTGCTCGAAATCGAATTACCAACTTCTACTTAGAGATCGAACACATCCCGCTAACAGTAGAACATAACCTTGTTGACATTATCCTTGAGGGCAGGCAAGGGCCTCACAGGAGCTTTCATACTTGGTGTTCGAGGGCTCTGTGCACCGCCATCCATGCCTCCACATAGAACCGAGCTCCGGCTGCAGCAAGATGGGCATAGTAAGCGGGAGGCACTGCAAATTAAAGAGCTGAATTCAAGCTGTTCAGCATAGTATTTACATTTATTTAACAAAAAACAAGAAACTTAGGACAAGTCGGGAGCCAAAAATACAAAAGGCAATTATCATTACTTGGATCAGTTTCATTTTTTGGTCCATTATTTGAAAAGCTAGGTGCAAAGTTGTTTTCCAAAAAATATCTCCTGATCATGTGATGGTTCGTTTATCTTCATTCTCTATCTCCTTCTTTTGTTAAAGATTTACAAGCGCGCTGCATGTCACTCTTTATCTGTTCCCTAGTGTTGTAGACTTGTAGTCCTCCTTGTTGTCCAAGGCTCAAGGTCAATGTGGATGGTTCATATATGGTTGAAGAATTCTCGATCGTGAGGCTGGGATTGGAGTAGCTGTAGTAAGGGATGGTAATTGCAGGGTGACTGGTGGTAGTGCCGTTAGTTGCATGCCTGATTCTATATATTGATGATGTTGTTGAGGCCTTGGCAGTAAAAGATGGGCTGATGTGTGCTAAGAAACTTGAAATATTGGATTTGGAGGTGGAGTCTGATTCTAATTAAGACACTGATTGATGCTATTAACAGGTCCTCCAGTTATATTCCTTGGCCAATTTCACAGTTTTCACCAATCATTTATGACATTTGGGACCTTAAAAGCTGCATATATTTTGCTCTGTTACGTGGTCTTGGATCCCAAGAGAAGCAAATGGTGCTGCACATGTAGTAGCCTTGCTAGCCAGCTGCAAGAGGTTGTGTCCAGAGGACTAGGTGATCTCACCCCGAACCTCTTTGCATGAAATACTGGTGCTTAATAGAAGTTTCAAAGTGGCCAAAAGGCCCAAAACAGAAAAAAAAAAAAAAAAAAAAAAAAAAAAAAAAACAAAAAAAAAAAAAAAAAAAAAAAAAAAAAAAAAAAAAAAAAACATTAACTACCAGGTAATACATGATGACGTTTCTGAACCACAATAAATTTCACTCGAGGTTGATAACGCGGCCAAATTGAAGCATAGGCCTGAAGATCCAAAAAAAATAAAAAATGAAAGGAGTACTTCTCGAAAGAAGATCGAGCACTACTCATAATTAAATTTCTAAATCTTTAAAAAAATAGTTAAATGCCTTTAATGGAAACGAAAAATGATGGGTTTCCCTTTTTGGGAGTCTCTATAAAAAAAAGGAAGAATGAAAACAAGGAGGAGGGTGTGGAGGTGGGGGTTTGTGCGATCTGTAGATTGTGGGGATATAGAAATCATGTTTGGCTATTTTTTCTTTCTTTTCTTTAATGTATCTGAAAAAAAATAAAAAATAAATAAATAAATAAATATATATATATATAGAAAGAAAAAGTAGTAAGAAGAAGAAAGAAGAAAGGAGAAGATAGGAGGAGTAGGAGGTATTTTATTTAATGAATTGGCATTGGGTAGTGGTGATTATGCTGTTGGGTGGTGGTGGTGATGGTATTGGGTGTGTTTGTTGGATTTAGAGAATAGAAATAAGTTGGCTATAATGTTGGGCAAGTATATTAGATTTTTATAAGGGTATTTGTGTGAAAATTGTTAGGTGTATACTTGTTGTAGTAATAACTTTTTGTCATTTTAATTTTAAAGTTTGATTTAAAGAGTGTGTTGAGTCCAAAATATCAATAATTTCGGTAAAATTTCGTAAAAATTATCCTTTTTGGAGGGTCCCGAAACGAAATCATACTTCCAACCTTTTTTAGTTTGAATTTTAGAAATTTCAGCGAAATTTCGGGAGAAACCGAAATTCGGCGAAATTTTGTTGAAATTTCGGTACAAAAAGATTGGGTTTGGGTTATGGGAAGAGATGAGACCGGCCGAAGCTTGGTTTTGGGTGGGTTTTGACGACAGGGGGCTGGGAAATCGAGAGAAATGAAGATGAGCAGAGAGATGAGAGATGCAATAAGAAGGAAGAGAGAGGTGACTGATCGGGGAAGGAGGAGAGAGAAGAGAGAAAAAAGATATAGAACTAGGAGAGAAAGAGTCAAGGGGAAGGGGGAATTGGGGAACTGAGGAAGTGAGGAAGTTTGGGAGGAAGAAAGGAAAGAACAAAAAAAAAAAAGGAAGAAAAAGAGAGATCTAGAAAGAGCTAGGCAGTCACGGGAGAAGTGTATGGGAAAGTGAGAAGAAGAAAAGCATGGGAATGTGGGAAAGAATTGAAAAGCCAAAAGGACGCTTGGAAAAGTGTGAAAGGAAAAAAAAAAGGGAGAAAAAAAAGAGGAGGAACGGTGGCAAAANGAAGGAATGGTGGCAAAACAAAAGGAAGGAAAAAAAAGGAAAAAAAAAAGGAAAGGAAAACAAAAATTAAAAAAAGAGAAAGAAAAAAAGTTTAAGGTTGATTAGTGTTTGGGATCTTTGGGCAATTGGAAAGAAAAAAAAAGGTTTAGGGTTTTGTTGGCCCTTTGCCCTTTTGGCTTTGAAGTTTCATTTGGGGATTGGTTTGACCTTTTGGTTTTGAGGTTTTGTTTAGTTATTTTTAAATCATAAACCCTAATATATTTCTATATAAAAAATAATCAAAAATACATTAAAAAGTCTAAACCCTAATATCCTATATTATATGCTAAAGAATATAAAATATAGATTATAGAGTATATAAAGTTTAGTGTAATTCACTTTATATTCACCTTATGCCACATTTTTTTAATAGAATTTGTCTTCAATACGCATTATATTCACTTTATATCACATGAAACCTACAATATGGTTTGGTTCCTTCAATGTTTATTATAAATGTAGTAAATAATATGTTAAATAAGCATATGGTAAAATTTTATTCAAAATTTCCGTTGTTTGATAGTAATTTTTATCGTTTTTGTTTAAACCCTAACGAAATTGAAATTTCTTTGAAATTTCCGTCAAAATTTCCAGCGAAATCAAAATTAAATTTCTTGGTTGAGTCTATTAATAAATAAATAGGGCTAAATAACGACACTTTTTTTTTATTCTTAAACGTATAATATTTTACTGGTTTTGATGAGATATAGTGTTGGCATACCTCCATAAATTTCTTTTGACTCTCTCTAAGCCACAGTTATGGCCTGTAGGCTGTAGAGCAAACCAATTACCGTATAATAATGCTTATATGCACCCTGCAAGATTAAACAAATAGACGCGTGATCAACTGGTTCCTTGACTTGTCTATTTTCTTGTTCTGGATTGATTGACACTTGACTTTAAATTTTTAATTTTTACTTGAAATTTCAAATTATTCTATCATAATCAGTGGAACAAGCACTACCACTAGAAACTTCAACTAAGGAATTTTCATGACTTTCTGTAGCTAGTTAGCTCTGCTTGAATACTTTAACCAAATTAAGCAGTTAGCTGACAACTATATACTATGCACATGTTCCAGTAATCCCAAGGAAGAAAGAGCTGCACAAAATCTGGTACTTCAATGTTCCGCGGATCTCGTTTGCAAAGGCCTTTTATGGATCAGAGGACGACGACGAATTGGCGATCGTCATTGATAAAGGGATCTGCAGCTGCCACCAATACCATCCTCTTCTTGGTCTTGCTTGTCATTACAGCAGCCATTTCATCTTCTTCTTGGTTTCACCTTGTAAGCTTCATTTTCATATTTGTTCTACTTACCACATGCATGTAAAGCCTTACTTTGCTTGAGAGTGTATAATTTGCAGCTTTATGTATTCATTTTGCTTTGTGTTTTTCATTTTGTCTTGTGTTTTTCATTTTGTCATGCAGTCCAATTTTCAGACTGATTTTTCTACAAACCAAACCATAATATTCTCCAACAAGCATCAGATATCCCCCAAATTTGTTGAATTCCCACTCAACTGCACCAATATTGGCAACCAAACCCAAACATGTCCAACAAACTACCCTGCAACCTTTGGCAATGATGACCTTGACCCATCATCAAACGCCACATGCCCGGACTATTTCCGGTTTATCCATGAAGATCTAAGGCCATGGAAAACCACAGGAATCACAAGGGACATGGTGGAGGGAGCAAAGAGGACAGCACATTTCCGGCTAGTGATTGTGAAGGGCAAGGCTTATATTGAAAAGTACAAGAAGTCCATACAGACAAGGGATGTGTTTACCATATGGGGCATTTTGCAGCTTCTTAGGAGGTACCCTGGCAGAGTACCTGACTTGGAGCTCATGTTTGACTGTAATGACCTGCCAGTCATCCGATCACGCGACTACCGGGGACCCAACTCCACTCAGGTGCCACCACTGTTCCGATATTGTGGTGACAGATGGACAAAGGATATTGTGTTCCCTGATTGGTCTTTTTGGGGATGGTAAGTTGGAAACTTGGAATTACTCTTAGTTTCTTTGTCTCTCTGTCTGGCATGAAAATGATAGGGTACCAACCACTAATTTCCATCCATGTTGGACAACTTAATGGGTTTGGATGAATTGATTGATGAACTACATTAAAGAAAAATAAGAATTCGTCAATTTGTATACATTAGATTTATTGAAGAAATTTTTCTTGTCAATTCATTCAATATGTTACGCTGTTGTCAGACTCAACAGTTAATAAGGTATATTTTTATTTGAATGTCCAAATTAATAATCTGATAACACAAATGTCATATTTAAAAATAAATATAAAAATTACCCTTTTAATATTTTGTCTCCTTACTCATAAGCTACATGCATTTTATTGAAGGGCTGAAATAAACATAAAGCCATGGGAAAGTTTGTTGAAAGATCTCAAGAAAGGCAATGACAGGAGCAAATGGATGGAAAGAGAGCCATATGCATACTGGAAAGGAAACCCCTATGTAGCTGAAACAAGGAGAGACCTCCTTAAATGCAATGTCTCAGACACACAGGACTGGAATGCTCGCTTATTCATCCAGGTAAACATATACTCGTACATATGCAATACTTTCATGTAATCTACTACTTTTCCTTATTGAAAACAGGGTGAGTGAACTTTGTATATTGATTTGAGCAAATTGTATATGATTAAAAAATTAGCTTTAGATCCAAAACCCAATCCTTTTGCTGATAAATCAAGTAACGAATTCGGGATAATTGCAGGATTGGATCCTTGAATCTCAGCAAGGCTTCAAGCAATCTGATGTAGCAAGCCAATGCACACACAGGTAGTGTAAATAAAATGATGTTCTTATTTTGGTAATTAAATTATGGGTTGTTTCATTTTATTTGCTTCTTATTTCTATAGATACAAGATCTATATTGAGGGCTTTGCATGGTCTGTTAGTGAGAAATACATTCTAGCCTGTGATTCAGTAACATTGCTGGTAAAACCACAGTATTATGATTTCTTCACTAGAAGCCTAATACCAGTGCACCATTACTGGCCTATAAGGAATGACAACAAATGTAAATCCATCAAGTTTGCAGTACATTGGGGCAACAACCACAAACAGAAGGTGAGTCCCTCTAAGTTAACCGAACCCAAACTCCAAAACCCCTTTAGTTTGGCTCAAGGCTCATAAGGGTTTCAAACCACGAAAGGGTTACGGTTTGGAAAAAAGTGATGGGGTTGGAAACCGAAACCCCTTCGAACCAAACCCCAAGGGGTTCCATTTATGATTCATAATACTTACAGATTTTGGTGTACAGGCACAAGAAATTGGGAAAGCATCAAGCAACTTCATTCAGCAAGAGCTAAAGATGGACCTTGTGTATGACTACATGTTTCATGTGTTAAATGGATATGCTAAGCTCTTAAGATTTGAACCAAAAATACCTGAGGGGACAACACATTTGTGCTCGGAGAGTGTGGCTTGCCCTGCAGATGAGTCAGAGAAGAGGTTCATGAATGAGTCTTTAATTAAGAGTCCATCAGTGACAAACCCCTGCACCATGCCTCCTCCCTTTAAACCACAAGCTCTTGGAAACTTTTACAGGAAGAATATCAATTTAATTAGACAAGTGGAAAAATGGGAAGATAAGTACTGGGAAAGTCTCTATAAGCAGGAATAGCTATGTATTCTACATTGAAAAGCTATACAGATTACCAAAAAACTTTTAGCATGCAAATTCTATGTAAAGCACATAAATTAATTACAACTTTTTTAAAGTTAGTTTCATTTTAAAATTATTATAAGAATCTTTTTCCTTATGCAACTGCAATCACTAGAAAATGGCATAATTATATATATCATACAATTTAATTTAAACACATATAGTGTCTACTCATTTTCTGAGAATTATAAACCAATCATAGTTCTAAGAATAGGTCAAGTTAAGAATTCTAACTCTAATGATAGTATTTTATCCCACATTATATGATAACTTGTAAGAAATTGATATTAAGAATTACCGATCAAATAAAGTTGTCTGACGAATAAATGATTGTTTATCATTGGGTGTATTAAATAGGCCAGATGTTTCCCTAAGTTGCACCAATGCATTTTGATATAAAACTCGAGTTCTAGATGAGTCCATTAGGCTTGTCTTCATCCATTTTAAACCTAGGTAATTAAGTTATGGATAATATCGATGTAACCTAAGATCGAAAGACATGAGCCCTCAACATTTGATACTTCGAGTGTTGTCCTCCCATTTCTTGGATAAACCAATAAAAATGGTCATTAATTGGTAATTTACAATTTGTTGGATCGAATTCACCGGCTGAAATCATTTCAAGGATGATGTACATTTTTTTGGTACAAAATGTTATTAGACTCTTCATAATGTGGAGTGGATGACATTTTTTTTGGTATCACAAATTTGGATTTATCAAAAAACATACTTTAGACCCAAAACAGGAAAATTGATCAATATGGACATTCCCAATTAAGAAGCCATAAGAAAGCTTGCAACGTGGAAGCATCAGAGTGAATTGTGGACATTAATCGGCAGAGAAGCAAAATTTGTCCTCCAAATTCTCTCCTCCATTATCTTAGCCTCCACCTCTAGCACTCCCCAAAAACAAGGATCTATTTTCTCTTTTTTACTCCCACAGGCTCTCATTGTGCTTCTTGCCCCCCCACTTCCATTCTCTTAGGCCCCCAATTCCCTTCTCTCTCTTTCTTTCACATTTCAGAAGCCCTTTCTCATTGGAGACAAAATGGTATGTAATCATGCCTTCTCTATCTTTTCATATACATCACCAATATATGATGCTTTATACTAATTAATCATAGGTACAATTATAAGGTTGTCCTTCTGTGGGTTTGACATGTTACGTTATTAGACTACAATTTAAATTGCAGATTGAAGCAAATAAGCAAGCATTTGCCCATGTTAACATCTAATTAATTTGTAAATGATACAATTATGACATCATTGACATTGATTTATGTATGTATTATGTGTTATGATGGTATGTGTATATGTGCAGGCCAATGCAGCTTCTGGAATGGCTGTGCACGATGATTGCAAGCTGAGGTTCTTGGAGCTAAAAGCAAAAAGGAGCTATCGGTTCATTCTGTACAAAATTGAGCAACAACAAATTATGGTTGATAAGCTCGGGGAACCCAATCAGAGTTATGAGGATTTCACCTCCAGTTTTCCTGCTGATGAGTGTCGCTATGCTGTCTACGATTTCGATTTCATTACCGAAGAGAACTGCCAGAAAAGCAAGATTTTCTTCATTGCATGGTGATTCATTCATTCATATATTCATTTCACAAAAACTCACAAACTACACTACACTCATCATGATCAAACATCCATATTTAATAATGATTGCACATTCAAATTAACATGATCTTACATAATCAATAGTTCAAATCGGCAGTTTATCAACATAATATGTCAAATTGTCTCGCTCATTTATATTTTCCTTTTCTATTTTCTCCATCTCCAGTTGAACACTAAACAACTACATATGTGTACATGTTTTGTGGGATATACATATATAGGTCACCGGATACATCAAAGGTGAGGATGAAGATGGTGTATGCTAGTTCCAAGGACAGGTTCAAAAGAGAATTGGACGGCATTTCATTTGAATTGCAAGCAACAGATCCAAGTGAGATGAGCTTGGACATAGTGAAAGGGCGAGCCTGCTAAGCACTCCCCACACACCCTTTTTTTCTCTCTTCCTAATTTTTCATGCTTCCCTCACTGTTGTTACCTTTGGGGGCCACCTTTTATAAAAAGCCACTATTATAACTTGGTTTTTAAACACCAAGTGATCAATGTACCCTATCACTCACTATGTACCCTTCTGTATAACCTCAAAGCTAAGCCTTGTTGGACAAAATTATGCATGCATTTTTTGGAATTAACCAAAAGGATTGAGCTCTCAAACCAAATTGGCCGCCACTACTGGCTGCTGTTTTAGAATTGGTTGAATTTAGGGTTTGCTTTTGTTTCCTTCGTCAAGTGTTTTATGCTCTTAGAAGATTTTATGAGTAGCATAATAATCTCTATTTTATGTCAACAAGAATTTATAACCCCTTGTTTTTTTCACTCGGGGTGATTCTTGTGTAGTATATGTTTTATTCTCAAAGAAAGATGAAATATACCATATCTTATTTGTACCCAGAAAAATACACCCATATTTTTCATTTTGCTCTGTTTTGACTTTGTAAGAGTGAGTGATGATGTATACATACCATGTACATGCAAATTGAAAAACGAATAATTATTTTGAATAACTATAACATGGCCATCATAGAGTAATTTGTACTATAAATTTATAATATAGGTGAATATTATTAATACTATATTTTATAAGTATAAATCGTCATCTACTCATATTATAACACGTAAATTAGTTACAACAAATGACCGTATTACAGTTATACATACTAATTTTTCCTAGATTAACATCTAATAGTAATTGCATAATGGATTGGCGAGCAATACGTACATTAATGCATTGTCATTCGCACCCTAATGCGCGCATTACTATTCATATCATAATGCATTACCGAATTCAGTTTTAAAATGAACTTTCAAACTCGATCTCGTTATGAATGTTCGAATATTTGTTTGTTTTCGTAAATTTCAAATATAACCAATTAATAATTATAGTGATTTAGGTTAACAAGTCTCAAACACCTACTTATAATTGGACCAATTCTCACAAAAAAAAAAAAAACAAGCCTTAAAATTGGACCATGGCAACGACATCGCTACGACTGCGGGGCAATTAGTCAATTACAAATTTACAACAACATCACTAAATAAAAAATAAAAAATAAATCAGAGAAATTATTAAAACCAAAAATAACTAAATAAATAAAAGCCAATAACAGGAAACCAAAATAAAAATTTATGTTGTTGAGCCTTTAGCCCCATTTTATACTAGTTTCTTTACACGCGCATAATCTTTCTTAAATATGAAATTTTTTAATAAAGAAATATTATTCCTCTTATAAAAAAAGTAGTGGGATAAATGAATTTTTTTGTTTTTTTGGCCACAGGGAGTAAATGAGTTGTTAAAGACAAGGAGTGGTGTGATTTTTTATTTTATTTTATTTTTAAATTATAATTATTCTATTTACTATTTATATATATATATATATTAAAATTAATTAATTAATTAAACCAAGAAAATAAAAAATAGAATTGATCCTTTATACCAAAACGACGTCGCTAGCACTTGGTTGCCTACTTGCCTACCATCACGGTATAACACACAAATCTCTAGGGTTTAGTATCCTTGAACCTCCCCAGACCTCCATTCCTTCGCACACAACCATGGACGACAACGCAATCCCAACCTCGGACCCGAACCCAGCCCCAACCTCATGTTGGAGCAACATAGTGAAGAAGCAGCCGGAGCCAAAGCCCCAGAACTCAGACCCACCCGCCAGCAGCCGGGTACTGGTGGAGAGCTGCAAGAACTCTAAGGGCATAGCCGTGGCGGTGGTCGATGCCAATGCCATCATTCAAGGCGGAGCGAGCCTCAGCCACTGGGCCGACAAGTTGGTCTCTGTCCCTGAAGTCATGGACGAGGTCCGTGACCCCATTTCCCGCCACCGCCTCGCGTTTGTTCCCTTCGAAGTTCAAACCATGGAGCCCTCCCCTGAATCCCTCAACAAAGGTATGTATGCTATTTGGACATGTTTCAATGAACCCACTTTGGTTTAGGCTTGTGAAAAAGCTTGAAGCTTTTGTGTGCATTTTTTGGTTAGTTTCAATCAAATTTGTATTAGAATTTTGTGTTATGGGAATTGGGTATGTGATGTATGAGTGGGTTAAATGTATGTTGGGATTTGGATTTGATGGGGTACTGTGTTTTTGGGCAGTTATAAAGTTTGCGAGGGCTACTGGGGATTTACAGACGCTTTCGGATGTCGATCTCAAGCTCATTGCTTTGACTTATACATTGGAAGCTCAGATACATGGAACTGAACATCTCAGGGACTGCCCGCCCCCGGTGCATACTGTGAATGTCAGGAGGTTGCCCGAGAAGGACTTGCCCGGGTGGGGCAATAATGTGCCTAATTTGGAAGAGTGGGAAGCTCTGGAACAAATGGGGGAGGATAAATCAGACCCCAATTCGAGAATTCTTCCATTGAAAGATATAAACCTGAATGTTATCGATTCTGATTGTCGTTCTGTTGATGGTTCTGCGGTGGAAGTTAAAAGTGATGCTCATTCTGAAAATCAGGAGGATGGTGAGGACAATCAAAGGAGACATAGGAGACATTTTCCCAAGAAGAAAGATATAAACATTGAAGGGAAGATGGTTTTGGATGGAATTGATGCGTCCCAAGGACAATTCGATGATAATGCTGGTGATTGGATGCCTGCTGTCAGTCGAAGTACACATAGAAGGTATTTGAGAAGAAAAGCTAGACGTGAGTCTTATGAGGCTTCTGAAAAGGATAGTCATCAGGATGCAGAGGAAATTACAAGTGGCGACATACTTGAGGAAGCAAGAGGCCAGGATCAGTCGTTGCCTGTGGACTCTGAAGAAGTATGTCCTGGAAATGGAATTTCTGAAGAGAGTGAGATGACAAAGGTGAAGAATGGTGATGAAGACCTCTCTTCAATCCTAAAACAAACGAGGCTGGAAGAAGATTCAGTAAGGGCTCTTCAAGAAAGGAAGGAGCTAAATGGGGTTGGTGCTAATGATTTAAAAGCAGGGGAAGCTACTGCTAATGACAATGCAAATTTGGCTGTTGAAGGAGATGAGGTGGAAATGTTAAATGAAGGGCTAGATCAGTTGGAGATCTCAAGTCAGACTAATGAAAGTGTTAATACATCAAATGTGAATGATGATCATAGTGAGCAGAGCTGGATGCTGAGATCCTTGTCTGAGTCTAGTGTAGCTTGTATAACTAGTGATTTTGCAATGCAGAATGTTATTCTGCAGATGGGTTTACGATTATTGGCACCTGGAGGAATGCAGATCCGCCAGCTGCATAGGTACATATTTGATCTGCTACCCCATTTAACTATCCTTTGCATTCTATTACAAACTCTTTAGTAATTCACTTTATTCACGTATAGGTGGATTTTGAAATGCCATGCCTGCAATACGGTGACTGGTGAAATTGGGAGAATTTTCTGTCCGAAATGTGGAAATGGTGGTACCTTGCGCAAGGTAGCAGTTACAGTTGGTGAGAATGGCATTGTTCTGGCAGCCCGTCGACCTCGGATCATATTGCGTGGCACAAGGGTGAGTATATTCATATCAATCATTTTTTAGGTGATGGTCCAGTGAGTTGTCACCGAATAGGATGTGAGGATAACATCTCCTAATATATGGGCAAGGTATTAGAGTCCAGGATGCATCTATCATCTCTTATTCCATATATCGTGTGTCTGCATTTACATGTGCATTTGCACTTTGATGTGTTACTTTTGGATTCTACTTGAAGCTTTGTTGCCCATGCCCTGTATGCATATTGATGCTTGGCTATTTTCAGTTTTCACTGCCTTTACCTCAAGGTGGAAGAGATGCCATTGCGAAGAACCTCATTTTACGTGAAGATCAACTCCCACAAAAGTTCCTTCATCCAAAGACAAAGAAGAAAGCAAATAAGCAGGTAACTTTTCAATTTTTTTTTAAACAAAAAAATTATGACCGTCTATGTTTGTGCACCTGTGGATTATTGCTTTCTTTTTCTCCGTAATTAATTTTCAAGTGTCTAATTATACTACATATGCATCCCCAGGGAGACGACGACCTATTCACATCCAACGACTTCATATTCCGCCACCATACTGATAAAAGGGCTCCTTTGCAGCCGCCTATAAGGAAGGCATTGGCTGTTTTCAGTGGAAGGAGGAATCCCAACGACAATCATTACTCGTCACATTCTAAGCATAAATAGTGGGTTTAACTATCTTTTGACTGGGATGTTGTTTGGAAACCAGTTTTGATATTTTAATAGTTTTGTAGAATAAGTTGAGTGTGATTGTGACCTAATAATTTATGGGTGATAATTATTCAAGTGTTCTTAAATATATATGAGAGAAATTTTCGTGTGGTCCTTCGGGTACATTCATGGCCGTCCCTATTTTCAGTTGGACTAAAGTCTGAAACTTGGAAGAGAAAGCATGAATACACTGAAGGACTGCCACCAACATTTGCTGGAAGAACAATCAGCTTTTTAAGTGTTTCTCCTGTTAATTTATTTCACAATGGAATTTCTAAATTTCTAAATTTCTAAGTTTGGTGTGGCATGAACATGCCAAGACAGTCCTGTAAAACAAACGGGGCCTCAGGACTGCCACCAAAATTTGCTGGAAGAACAATCAGCTTTTTAAGTGTTTCTCCTGTTAATTTATTTCTCAATGGAATTTCTAAATTTCTAAGTTTGGTGTGGCATGAACATAATATGTGGAATGCTATTTGGTGGATTAAATAAAGCAAAGATGGTGTGGCTTCCCAATTTTTTATCACATCTCAAAATCAAATGCATGGGCAAAAAGGTCCGCCCAGTCTGCATTGCAGAAATTTCAGTTGGGTTGCATGTCACCACCTAAATGAGAAACATAATAATGAACCATTTTTCAAAATAATCACCACAATAAATTAATGAATTTGGGTAGTACAGTTGAAAAGATAGTAGAATTACTTACAATTCAAGTTTGATTCTCTCTTCACCAACTCAAAAAAAGAAAGAAAAAGAAAGAGGGGTTATTCATGGTGTATTTGTATAATATGACAAGAAAGGTGAGAGGCTTGTATTTTCGTCTGACCTAACATATTTATGTCCTTTCCTTTGGGTTTTGGCTATTGGAATCTATATGATTGAGATAATTATTTGTATCATAATTTTTAAATTATAGTGTAGATGACATACATAATAGTTGTGAGATTACTTGTATTAGTAAATTTCACCTCTATTAAATATGTCTATAATATGGTCCATCCGTCCATGTAGCATTACCATGACCATTTTATTCAACTTCATTTGTATTATCTATGTACCAATTGGTAGCATCGAGATATTAACCAAACTTAACGTTTTATTCTCTCTATAGATAATGTGTCCTTCGGTTATGACAAAAAGGCCATATTGCATATTTTTTAAGTCTTCCAGAAGTAAAGGCTATTTTGAATGTATAATGAGAGAGAGAGAGAGAGAGAGAGAGAGAGAGAGAGAGATGGTATTGTTACACTGAACCGTATTGAAGCCAACTTTTTTATATGCACAGAATGGGAAAACTTTGCAACGTGAGCAGAGACAACAAATCATGGAACAAACTTTGATTAGCAGCTTAGTATACTGTAATCTCAAGCTTTACTGATCAGCAAATGGTATACAAAGAGATTTTGTCAGGCATGAACCCTTAAGTTCCCTCTCCAATTACAAGCATTTACAAGGAACAACAAGAAGCTCAAAAGGAGAAAAGGAAAGGAGAGTATTACAGTTGTATATTTCTTCTTTACAGTGTGTTAACGTTAACTCATTTATGATGAAAGCGCAAGCTCGGCCCATGCCAAAGAAGATGCCTTTAGCTCAATGGAAACTGATGTGTCAATTCTGCTCTCCAGCATGGCGCTTAGTTCCTGCATCGACGGCCGCTTGGTAGGCTCTTGATGGATGCAAACATTTACCACCTCACATATAACTTTGAGGTCATCATAGCTGAAATGTTTCAGTTCAGGATCCACTACATAAGGCATTACCTCTGGCAGCTCAAGGTAGTCTTTGGCCTGCAGAAGAGAGAAGCCTAAGTTTTTAGTGCATAGCTAGCATAAACTACACTTCTCAGTTTACCGTGGGAGTAAACTTGACAAACATTAAACTTTCAGAAACTTACCCATTCTACCAAGTCCCCCTTATCCTTGCAGTATGGAGGCCTCCCACTAACTATTTCCAGTAGAAGTACACCAAAAGCATAAACATTGCCTTGAACATCCAGGTGGCGTGCTTCCATAGAATTTGGAAGAACACAAATAGCACCTTGGCTACCAATAGAACCTGAGTTCTTTTCTGACCTCGCAAGAATTGTCTTCCAACTTTCAAAATCAACCAGCTACAGTTGAAACCAAGAACCATTGGCTCATATTGCGTCGATTTATGGACTTTTCATATATCTGAATCAATTCCCAAAAAGAAAAAAATATTTCTGCATTAAGAAATTTGAGAAGATTTTTGGCATACATACCTTAGGTAAAAAATCTTCTGTAAGATATACAGCACTAGAATTTAACTCTGATATGGTAAATGGTGGCTCAAGTTCTGAGTGAAGATACTTAAGTCCCCGAGCAATGCCTAATATAATTTTCATGCGCCTTGTCCAACTTAACTGGAATCCTTCTCCATCTGCAGCACAATAAATTCTGGTTAGAGATCATGAGACCTTTTATAGCAATCAAATGAAGAGAAGGAATCATCACTTACAATGGAGGTGCTCATACAGTGTACCATTTGAGGCGTATTCAAAAACGAGCATCCTCGTGAATGGGGTGCTCTCACTACAATAACCCAGTAATTTTCCTGTATTCTCATGACTTAATCTTGCCAACTCTGTCACCTCTCTCTGAAAATAGAGTTCAAGATAGCCTGTCCAATTCTCTTCGTTAATGCAAAGGGCTATCACAGCAATCTCAGGGCCACCTTTCATGTTGCCCTTGTAGACCAAACTATCAGGTGAGGATCCAATAATATTGCTGAAGTCTTCACAGGCTACTTCAAGCTCTTGTCTGTTGAATCTGACAACATCTTTCAACATCTCGGAATCTGTATAAAAATCACCAACCAAATCAACACTTGTTTTCCAATATACACACTCAAAGATTTCAATTGGACCAAGGCACATGCAATAAGGAACAAACCTATGTAGACTGTAGTATGGTCCTTTTCACTTGCTGATTTTTTCCAAGGAATTATGATAGATGATTTGCTATTGCATTTCTGAAGAGCAGTGACAACAGCAACTAGAAAGAGAGAGCACACCATGGTTCCTGTCACTACTTCCAGAGCCAAAAGCCAGGCAGGTTTCGAAGTCTCCTGATGTTTGGGCACAACTTTAGCAGGTCTGTCCTTTGGGTTAACTCCTGGACGGCCTTTCGGAGGTGGAGCACCAGCTACGAAGAGCCAACAAAAAACAAGTCACTAACTACAATAATCAGTATTGAAATGTCAATTGACACAAATCAGAGCCAGTATTAAAAAAAGCAACTATGCATTGAGCTAACAAAACTTTCAAATGACATATTCTGTTAAAATATGGATTCAATAACATTAGAAATCCTTAAAATAACCCATTTCAGCATCATCAGGTTGAGATTTAACTTAGTCTGAGGATGTCCACTCAGAAAAGAGTTTATGAACACTTGTTCACACTTTTAATGTTCTTAAGGCGTTTGTGTTCATTTCCCATTTTAAAAGTTCTTTGAAATTATTAAGGCAATATATAAGTACCTATAGACAGTTCATCAACTTAAACCATATAATCATGTCATACATACCACATAGGTCTGCAGGACGCTGCTTGGGATCTTCTTTCTGGAGACAATTTCCTTGAAAACTTGACCTGCATGGAATACCTTAAGTAAATGAAGGTTTACAAAAAGCATAGAATTCACAATGACAAAGGGTCAGGATTCCAGGTAGTAATTTTCAAAACAGCACGAATCCAACACGAAATTAGCAGATTAAATTATTACTTGGCATGAAAATGAAAATAACATGACCCATAAGCTGATCAAGTTAGTTCCAAATACAAATAATCCAATTTTGACACAACAAACTTGTTTAAGTGGCATTGTAGAAAAAGAATGTTCAGACCAATTTTCTTTTTCGTTTCTTGATTTAGTATTGTATGAATCCTTGTAGAACTAGAACTTCTATTCTCGATTTTTTTAGCACCTAGAATGAGTGTAATTTTGTTTTATGGGAATTTATGAGTCAAAAATTTGGTTTAGATAAGAAGGTCCTATTGTTGAGTATTTTGTTTACGAGATGTTTGTCAACTCAAACACGACACCATTAATAAACAAGTCAAGTTAATATCAAATCATTTAACATAAATAATTAAAAAGGTCGGGAATGAATAATACATGATGTGAACCCAAAATGCTATGACCTAAAAATTGCACAACTCGATTATCACGCTTAGTTGGGACAATACCTGGGAAGATACTCCAAGCACTTAGGTATGTTACCAACAAAGAAGTTGTATGAGAAATCTGCAACTTTTAACTGAGATGAACGACAAAGGCCTGTTGAGTTTGAGCTTGAGGCATACCTGAAGCAGAGAAAAACTATCAAAAACAAAAATGGAGAAATAAAACCTTTAAGGATCTAACATAACATTCAAAAAAGTTTCTCAAAATCTTTGGAGTTGTGACAGTCAAATTAAAATGAAGTCCCTGCTAGAGCTTGAACTTTATCCCCACTTATTTGTCTCCAATCATACTACTATTTTTACACCCACATTTTTCAAGCAACAAGAACAATGTACTAAATACAGTGCCAATGGTCCAATGATCCACATAGCATGCAAGAGACAATGCTGTATGATCAACACCAATTTTTTTAAATAAACAAATAAATAAAATATTGTGACTAGCTTAGCCAATATTATGATGATAACCAATAGTAGCCTTATTTTTTTCCATCCTCAACATTAGTTTTCGCTCGAAAAGACTCTATCTTAGCATAAATGCAGAGCTGCAGAAATTGTTTAAATACTTTTGCATTTTCTACTTACATCCCATGTAGGTTAGATGTGAATCCTGTATAGCCATTGGCAGGAACAGTTCCTTGAAGCTTATTCCTATCCAAACGAAGTTCCTCAAGGTATGCCAAATTACCAAGATCAGATGGTAGCCTACCAGACAATCCATTTGACTGAAGGTTTCTACAACAAAAATAATAAATCTCAGAGTAAGAGAAAACCCAAAGAACCAAAAATTTATAACATAATTTAAAATCCGAATATAATTCCCAGTACATTTTTGCAACACTGGTTAAGTTCCCAAGCTCTGGAGGAATTGGCCCGGTAAGTTCATTCGCCCCCAAATCCAAGATCTTGAGGTATTTTAACAAGCCCAGTTCTTTAGGTATTATTCCAAGCAGCTTGTTCCCATGCAAAATTCTATAAAACAGAAAGACAGAATTCCAAGCTTCAGCCATCACAATATGAAAATAAAAATGAAATTAAGAGAACAGGATTTCAGAATAACACGTGGGGAAAAAGCATACAGTTCTTGCAAGAAGCTCAGTTGACCCAAGTCTGGTACAAGAAATCCCCTTATAGATGAACCGGAAATGTTACTGCAAAAGAAAATCCAAAACAAAGTGGCAGGAAACATTACCATAAAGTGTATACCATTCATTCTTAAATTCTAGGAACAAAATGGATGTAATTTTGGAAACAATATGCATTGATTTGGCACTAACATAGACAAGATCAATCCTTACATCTTTATAACATGGTCTTGAGCCGTAGAACATGTAATGCCGGACCAGCCACAAGGATCCCCATCCAAGGAATTCCAATTGGACAAAACTAGATTTGGGTCTTCATATATAGCTTCCTTAAAGGTTGTAAGGGCCCAAACTGTGCAAAATCCATTTTTAACTAAGAAAATCTACTAAAACAACAAATGGGCATTTAACAAATAAATACACTACATCCTGTTCTAATTTTTTCAGCAAACAACAGACTGTAACACTTTAACCAAAACTAGCAAGACGATCATATACTGATTTAAGTAGAAATTACAAACAATCACAGCCCAAAATCCTCAATCCTCAACAATTTTCCATCAATTGAAACGATAGGAAACTCTGCTTAGCTCAGTTATGGTAAAGTTTTCTGTCAATGTAGCAACTCAAAACGCAAGATTGACAATCTAAAATTCTTGTTCCCCCCAAATTTTCTGAGCAACACAAGATGGAGATTTACAGAAATCAAGATCTGAGAAAGAGTGACTAAAGAGAAACACATACCTTCTTTTGATGCAAATGAATCACAACCCACAAAAAGAATCCCGGATATCAAACACAGAAGCTGAAACGAGGCCAATGCTCCCATTTTCTCTCAGTTTCCTCAAAGACAAACAGTAGCCAGAAGAACTCATCCACCCATCACTCAGAGGAAAAGAAATTAAAGCCAAGCAAAAGAAGGAAAAAAGAAACCCAGTGGGGCTTAAAGCTTTGGGCTTTATGATAGAATAAAACCTACACACCAAGTTCAAGATCCTACTAATACTGTAAATCTACTACTTACTACTACAATGGGGTTGGCGCAATTGGGTTATACGGAAAAGTAGAAAAAGAAGTGCTACCCAGAAATGAAAAAGATGAAAGATTCTTGAAACAAATACCGTTGAGCTTGAAATCCAAGGCTTTAGCAACTACCCACTAAAACAAGTCACTAGCTAGTGAGGAAAATTAAGCAAAATTTGGAAGGTGAAAGCCACCCAGAAGACGTAGACTGCAAAACTTGGATTCAAAGAGAGGTTTGCTAGCTAATGCTGCCAGTAAAAGCTTAGCCAGAACAAATAAGCAAAAAGAAAAGAAATAATGGGTAACAAAATCAGAGAGAGAGAGAGAGAGAGAGAGTGAGGGAGAGTTCTTTCTTTAAAAATGGCGGTTTTAGGTGGTATTTAGTATTCTTTTTTTCTTTTTTCTTTTTTGGCTTTTGATTAGTTGGTTTCGGGTGTCGTATGACTGTATGAGTTTCTGGATTATTTTTTTTTTTCCTGGATTTTAAGGTATTTAGTATTCTTTTTTTCTTTTTTCTTTTTTCTTTTTGGGCTTTTGATTAGTTGGTTTCGGGTGTCGTATGACTGTATGAGTTTCTGGATTATTTTTTTTTTCCTGGATTTTATTAAGAAATAATTATTCTAGACTACACTTTACTTATAATTCAACTGCTAAAAATTGACTGATTAATTCGAGGGTTCTGTATAGAAGATCTCGTGATTCGATATATGAGAATTTAATATCTCGGAAGCTGCGATAGGGTGTGGTGTGAGCATCGTAAGAAGGTGACCTACATGGTTCAGATGGCATTACAAGACAGCTCAAATGTGGGTCGCAGTCTATCAAAGGGCCACGTAATTTTGGTGGTTGCACTTTCATCATTTTTAAAATTAAATGGTCGACACTATTACTCATTATTTGCTCATCTTCTTAAGACTTGGGGATCAATAATATGCTCAATAAATATATACATGTTGAGGCCTGTCTCTTATTTTCAATTAATTTTAAATTTTAAATTAAATGCTTCAATTTTCACTACAAGTACATAGTTTTATATGACTCTAATTAGAAATACAATAATGTCATATTTATTATATTTTTATACCATAATTCATACCATTTTATGTGACAATTTATATGCATTCATATATTGAACACTAAAAAAATAAAAATCCTAAAAATAAGAAAATACCCTGCCAGTACAATAATAACATGTAAGATAATACAACAAATATGGTATAAAAATATTGTAAGAATAGTATTATTGTTAGAAGTTTTATGATAAAAGTTATAGTAGAATGATAGAAAATATTGTAATAGAAGTTACAATAAGAAGAGAGAATGGGCGAGTAGAAAGTGAGGTTTAATTCATGTATTAAATTTTGTTTTTGTGACTTATTATTAAACTTATTTAGGATTGAAGGGTCATCAATGCTAGCTAATTGGTTTAGTTTAGATTTGTAATTGCAAGATGCATGCCTGCACCACCCTTCTTCCTCTTGGACTTTCATTCTTGTTTTAATTGGCTGTTTTTTAATTGTGAGTGTATTTTATGTCATTTGCTTAAGGCCATTTTTTAATTTTAAATTATCTTTTGATGTTAATTAGTTGAGAAAAAAGTCCTCTTTGAAATAATACTAAAAAACAAAGAGGCTAAAGAGAATGAAGTTTCCTCTCAAGTTACACACAACATCCAGTTGTTCTCCATCAACTTAAAAGCATGTGATCCATCAAAAATATTCAATGGTTTTGATGTATAACAACCACCACTCTGCTTCCTATCTCTTTCTCTAGATTGTGTGTTCTCAAGTATATATGGATTAAGAATAGACAAACACCCAAAAAAATATTGCATGCATCTGGTTAGTTTTACTAAATAATGTTTACAAAGATCTGTCTTCTTGCTTGGACCCAAAACAAAAATAATAAATGAACATCATTAAAAAAAGCAAGTAGTTAAATATGTGGACCCATTTTTTTATTATTCCAGTGGCTTGCAGCTTATTGTATATATAATATGATATTGATTTTTGGGTTGCCTTTTATGTTTTGGCATGAGAGTCATCCTTTTTTGTCTAGTTTGGGTATGAGACAACAACTGGAGATTGTTTAGGCATGAAGGGTCCTCACTGACAATGCTTCCAAGCAAGACACTCTAAAGGTTGGAGTAGTTTTAAAGGCAGGAGGAGCCTCATGATTCATTTTGAATTAAGAATGTAATTCTCATCAGATTTCAAAAGTGGGCAAAACCCAGTGGAGCTTCATCAGGTGCATGTTTGAAACTTATTAAAATCAAACATTATGAGTCACCAAAAGTAAAGAGTGAAGGGTCCATCTTGCCTTGTGTAGTCAATAAAATTTTGAGTTTTGACAAGCTAGCCCTCTGATTTCATGGGCTTGATCTGCATAATTAGCTATCAATGTCACTTTTTTTTCATATATAAGAGAAGGTGGACCCTCCAATGCTAGGATTTTTTCTTCTTTCCTGAATAAAGCAAGAGAATTCCTCTATGAATTGGTTTTGTTTGGTTTTGTTTGGTGTTGGCATTAAATTGGTTCCCTCCTCAACAAAACTATACTATCAGTCTACTAGTCTACCACATTATTATATCCACCTTTTTGTTTTGCTTTCTTTTCTGATTTCTTCCATATTTTTCTCTTGGACTTTGGTCCCAGATGAGAAAATATTCAAATGCCAAAGCTTTAGTCAAGTTGAATAAGACATGTATGAGACTGTTTTCTACAGATTTGAATTGATAGAAATAACAAAAATTGTTTTTTGAGTTATAAAATTAAAATCACATCATTTTAATGTTTTTTTTTTTAAGAATCACGTAATAAGTGCTTAAATAGAGAGTTAATTTGAAAAAGAAAAAGAGATCAATTATCTGAAAAAAGGAAAAATTGAGTTGTTCAAAATTGATGCAACAAATTGCCTTAGGCTATTGAAAGCTTTTTGCTAATTAAGTCTCATCCTTTGTGCACACTTGCATGCATATCGAAACCATTATTTCACAAATAGTGAAATGTTTGTGCATAGCAAGCGATGTATTCTGATTTCATATTTGTTAGTTTTTGGCTTAATGGTGCAGCACTGTTGGATAATCTGTCTCCATCAAAGTGGATATAAGAGTAAGAAATTTCAAGGTTAGGTTAAGGATTAGAAAAGCAGGAGCTCCTTGATTAGGTAAAAGCCCAAAATTGCGTACAGAACCAGCTTGCAGATTCCAGCGACATATACAAATATGAAAGTGACTTTGCATTGACAAAGTATTCATCATCAACAGAAACATGTAGCGTGGTGGGGCTTGTAACTCCAAGCATTCAAAATATTTATTCCTCCATCTAGTATTTACATCTACATTTAAGATTAAAGTCAAAACAACAACTCAATAACATGAGGATCAGTAATTTTTCAATATAACAACCATCGACTTGTGACATATATTTATTAATACTACATTTTAAACGTATAAACTCGTTATCTACTTATATTATAACACCTCATCTACGATACAAAACCGCACATAATATTGTCATACATTCATCATTTACCATGATTTATTGGGTCGTATAGGTCCTACCCTACCCAACTTACACCTTTAGAAACAAGTTGATGCCATAAATATCATTTTTACCAAGTTGAGAAGGATGTATATACAGGGTAGTGACTTATAAGTATTGAAAATTAAAAGTAAGTCCCGATCCGTAAAAGTCACTATTAAGCAGTCTGATCGATATAGATAAGATATCCTGCATAGTACAAGAGCAATAAATTCTATCTACATTAGTTGATGATATCGACCCTGGAGTTAATAATGAGATTTATTTGAGTGTTGGCAAAGTAATTTACATTTAAGCCATGACCTGGCCTGTGTTCAACCTAATTCTGTTGAGTAATTGGAGAATACTGTGCTTACAAATTAATACTAATATTACAAAAATTAGTTCTAGTCAGCCCTACTAAACAATCACCAACTCAAAACCAATTAATTAGTACATTATATATTTTGGGTTAACCCAAAGACTTGACATTTTCAACCCAACCTAAATGAAATGTACTTTCAATGCATGCAACTATGCATGGTTTCATTTTTACAACAGTAGTTGATTGACCATTTGACCATAACATTCATCACAATCTGGCAAATGCCAGGACCATGGCAGTGATGCATGTGGTTCTCATCGGTACGTGCATGTGTGTGCACCAATGCCTCTTCACGTCGTTATTAATGAATGAATCTAACTAAGAATGTTAAATCTTGTCCATGTCCAACTCCATTAATTGCTTCAACATACTCTCATCAGACTGGGAAGAAGACAGCTCTCAATCTTTATTCATACAAGAGAAATACAGAGTCTCTTAGAAAAATGCTTAAATGAGGTCCTAATGAGACCACTACTCACATTTGTGAGAGTGGTCACACTAATTTCTTCAAAGAACTTGTCATAGTTCTTTGAAGAAATGAAAGATATTTAAATAACTACAAGCATTTGATAGCAGCATAGGATTGAGCTCTTGGATTGCTGTAAAGTGTATAACATGTTCAGACTAACAAACACAATGGCCCGTGAATATATGACATTGATGCATGCATTAATCCAAATGCTAAACTGTTCCATGCATTCATTATACATTTCCAACACCTTACAATACACACTACCAAATTGTGAACCACAATCACATACATGAAGCTTGATGACAATTAACATTTGTAAAAATTTAGGATTCTTTGTGACAGATCACAGCAGAAGATGACAGACCAATGACTTCCACACCATCTTACAAGAAAAATCATACCATTTATATTCGGACCTATTAAGTGCTGCACCAACCACTCACATCTCAGTGGTCCCAAATGCTGGATATATAGCCATATAGGTTAACTTATTCAATTGTTTGCGGTGCTATTGCTAACAATCGTACATCAACTTGCAAATTACAGCAAAGACCGAGTCATATAGTACTTTGCGAAAAACAATAAAATAAGCCACATAGTACACTGAGTCATTGAATAACAGACTGCTCACTGAAATATCAGATTGCACTGGGAAAGACCTTTCATGCATTCAATCCTTTCCCATTATTAAATCTATGGACTAAAACATATCTGTCAAAGCAATCCTTACAAGCCAGCTGATGGGCCAGATTAACTTGCCATAAAGTCTCAAAAATGTATCGGGCTTGTATAAATGCATAAATAAATGTTATCATTACCATGTACGCGATTTGGTTCTAGGTTCTCCGAAATTCATTGGACCAAGCACAAGGACAGAGTCACCTGGCTCATTGAAAACTTGGCCTTGTTTTAGTTTCTGGATACTAGATTGACACATGGCCCAAAACTGTGAGTACAATTTCCTTTCAGCCTCTAGCGAAACATAGTTTTCGTTTTTTAAAGGGTTTTTCTCCAAACTTTGAATCTATATATTGGGCAGACAATCCTCAATTTTTTAGGGCAAAGACTGTATTCAAACATATGCCAAACCCTAAGAATTTCTAAACAAACAATGAGTGAAAATTATAAAAGAAAAAAGGGGTACTGCTTTTTAGCAGGTTTTCATTAATTTTGCAAGCTTACATAGAGCTCTAAAGCTGTTCACTATTAATAATACTTTAAAGTACACTAGTGTAGATAATACATAAAAATGTGTCAAGGTTTTCGATTAGGCAAGCATCAGTATTAAGGGAAAGAGCGAGTCTAAAAAACAAAAAAACCAAGTTATTTCGCTTTCATTTTCTGTAGGCATCCCATAGGACGCCTAGGTCTACATTGCCTCCAGAAAGTATAATTCCTATATTGCTGCAATCCTTCCAAGCAGAATTTTGGTTGAAACTATCGGATAAAACAGCTGCAAGGCCTATTGCTCCGCTAGGTTCTACAGCAACCTTCAGAATCTCGTAACAGAGTTTCATGGCATTTATAATCTCCTTGTCCTCTACAGTTATAATGCCATCGACAAGATCTTTTACAATAGGCCTGGTTCAGCATAAAGATAGACTGAGTTACTTAAGGTAAATTTCCAAACATGATCAGAATGCCAGAAGCACATTTAATACTGAGCTAGGCAGGAATTTCATTATTTACAAGCTGAAGATAAATTTCTAAAGAACCCGTTGTACAAAAGTAGAATTTTGTATACCAGGTAAGATCTCCAAGAAACGCTCGAAGCCCATCTGCTACAGTGTTGGTCTCAGGCAATGTTATTATCCTCCCAGCTGCTTTGGATTGAGCTGCATCGTTAGCTCCCTCAGGTTCAGCAGCTAAAACTCGTATGGAAGGGTTTATGGACTTAGCAGCCAAAGCCACACCTGATATCAAGCCACCTCCTACATATACAACATGGTTAACACCAGAAAACAAAGCTCAGAAATCAACAACAAAAGTATGCAGGAACAAGAATGAATGAATTGAAAAAATTTGATGATTTAATGCAACTAAACAAACCACTTATGGGAACGATAATAGTGTCTAACTGGGGAACCTGTTCCTCCAGAAGCTCCAATGATATGGTACCCTGCCCACTGCAAAACAATGAAACATGTCATAAAGCCCTACTTTCATTAGGTACGTTGATTTAAGATACCCTGCCCACATTATTACGCTAAAAGGAACTATATTAGAATCTAAAACATTCAACTACAAGGAAGAAGTCATAATTTTTTTAATGTATCAGAATTGTTTAAGTATTAGGAATTAGTCTAGGTAATACTTAATAAGGAGTAATCAGGGCAACATATCCCCATAAAATTTAAGACAGCAGCTATTGTTGTATTTTGAAGACAATATGGTAAACGTGATATATATATAGAACAACAGTTTACAAATCATAACATGATTTCGATTTGGTTGTCCTTGAACCAAAGACACACACTGTCTCTCTCTGTAACTCCTAGTTTGTATCAACAGATAAGACTTTCAAGAGACATCCTAAGTTTCATTAACATTTATACAAAATAAGCTCATCACTGTGCAAAATATTTCTACTCTGCTCTTATCAAGGGCCAAAGATTAAACATATGCGGTTAAAAAAAATAAAAGCCACACTTGCACCTTATTATGCGCCTATCATTGTAAGGATGTAGAAGAACTGCGCCAGTTTCTTGCAACACCTTGGCTGCAGTACTTTCCCTTGACTGCATTGTGGCCTCACTCCAGATAACCTGACCACCGTAACGCATGACATTCTCAACTTTGCATTTTGGAGCATTTGTTGGTATAACTATGTATGCAGGGATTCCCCGTAGTTTTGCAGCCAAAGACAATGCTGCAGCATGGTTACCACTAAATTTGGAGGGCAATATCAGGTGGTAATCACATGAACTGGTCAATGAAAATACCCATGAGATACAAATGAGCCCATAGCAAACCTGCTGTGTGTTACAACCCCTTTAGCAGCCTGATCATCATCAAGTGAAAATACAGCATTGCAAGCACCTCTGAATTTGAAAGCACCACTGTATAGGCCACATAATAAGGATTATTTTCTGAGGAAACTGCAATGAAGAACAAACCTATCTTGGAAAGAAGTAAAAAAATCAGACGTCTCCCACTAACAGCTAGATGTTAATTAACTTCTCACCCTTTTTGGAAGCATTCACATTTGAAAAACAGCCGTTTTCCTGAAAGAATATTCAAAGATTCAGAGGACAAGACCGGGGTTTTGTGTATGAACGGCTTGATGCGTCCTTGTGCTTCCTTTATAGAGGAAATATCAGCAGCATATTTGACCTCACTCATCTGACTCAGTAAGAAAAACTTGATTTTGCAACTGGATAGAAACAAATCAGGAAGAACTTTTTAGCAACCCCTTTAACAATCTACTAATGTGTTTAATACTAATTCTAAATTATAACCTCTCCAAGCAAAACAATGACATTTTGCAAAGTTTAAGTTAGTTTTTCGTGTGTCAAAAGTTTAGCACAATAGTTCCATACGTAGAAAATTGTCACAGAATTTAAAGAGATTAAACATGCTTACAGTCACCCTAACTCACTTAAAATCAACAATAAGCTGCAATGAATCACACTCATTAATTCTTGAACCATGATAAGTTTAATAAAAACAATAACAAACCATGTTAAGTGTCAGACAGGTCCAGATGACTGGATGAGTGAACCTGACCTCGATGGTCAAAAGGGTATTGAAGATTATTCATTGGAACCTCTTTCTGAAGCTTACTTCCTACAGTTCACTTTTCTTTGCTATAGCAGTAAAGTATTCAAATGGGTTTTGCATTTACATTATCCAAAACTCATCACAACTGAGAACAAAAGTTATATACCTAGGATTCATAAATCATCAAAGAGAGGAGATGCAGAAGAGCTTTTGAGAAAGCTTCAACTTTGAAGAACTTACAGTATTGAGCAAATGTCCAAGAACCAAAATTTCCAAGCTGATGATAATTTGGTCCTTCGGCTATTTTCCCAGTTTCAGATTACATGTATAATTGTATTTCATTTAGGGGGAGAGTATCAACGCTCATCTTCTTCTGACGAAAACGACAAATAGAACAGTGTCGTCGTGAGTTAGATAGAGCGTTTTTTTTTTTTTTTTGTAAGAACTAAGAAGTTATATAATTTTCTTTCTTTTTTTTCCAATCTAGGAGAGGGACATTTAGAATTTCATCTACACTTCATGTTGTGTTTGGTTGGATGAAGGAAAAAACTTGAAATTTAGACAAAATTTAAAAGCTTAGAACATGCTTACTTAATCCATAAATACAGAACTTTGTAAATTTAATTAATAGTAAAATTAATTTGTAACACTTTTTTATTCGAGTGTATTAAATAAACTCTTAAATTTATATTATACGACTATGATCAAACAAGTAAAAGGAATACAAATAGACAATCCAAATGAATCCTCCGAAGATGGATTGTGCAACACTAATTTTGTATTTTTTAATAATATTTCCATTGTTGTAGCTGGTGGGACAATTTGTGGAAGACACATGTGGAAACCCCACATTCATCATTTACCATCCTGAGGTAATAAAGAGTTGTTTATTAGCTAAGTGGAATGGACCACAACCTGACCTCACTGGAGGTTTTGTATTGTTTATTGTTAGCAACGTCTGATGTTTATGGGTGGCCATAAGCCTCGTACCTCATGTGGTTTCTTAGGTGGATATATAGGACAACTAATAACGGATCCCATTGCTTTTGAAAATATTTATTTATGGGTTTTTCTTTTAAGTCCAAAACATAAAATCTCATGATCGGGCAGCCCACTTGTGAAAACACGATAATAGGCTAACTCACTTTAATGAGTCGAATGTTCAGCATCTTTACTAAATGCTAGTAGGATCCACCAAGTGTTATGAATTTGTCATATTAGCTATTTGAATTGAAAAAACATCTTATATTCCTATTTCATTCATCTCACTAAATTTCTCACTACACACTTATCCAATATATCCAAACACTTCACCTCCCACCTCCACCAGACAACACACTCATTTTTTCCTGTCAACGCCGTTGTCAAAGACGTTGTCGAGGCCACCGTTACGGTTTCACCACCTTGTTGCAACATCTTCTCTACCCACCTTGATTTGAAGTAAGGGTTTTTAAGGTTTAAGATTGAAATGTTGGGTACATCTTCTTTCCCACCTTGATTTGGAGTGAGGGTTTTCAGAGTTTAAGATTGAAATTTTGGATTGGGGGTTGTTACTTTTGCGGTTTATCCGGCACTAGGTTTCCGAATAAGATTTTAGAATAAAGCAAATTTCCTTCCTCAATTTAATAAGCAAAAGGCCTTGACAAAATTACATGTCCATTGGGTGCATGCATCTTCTCTCATAGAAAAATGGTTAGCAGTGGAGATAGACCTGTCAAAGCTTGTATTTTAATGAGCATGAGCTGTGTGGTTTCGTCATCGTAAACCCACTCCCATTACTAATAGAAAAGCCAAGAAGAATCAAAGACAAATCAAACAACAGGTTTCCCAAGTATTCCTCATTTGAACAATCTCGTGGTCAATAAAGAAACACAAAGCCACACAAGTACACGACAGGTAAGGTGAGGTGAGGGTAGGCCCTCGTTTATCACTTTATCTTCAACAGTAATGCTACATCGCCAAGCATACATTATGTGACAAATAGCAGAGGTCACCATCTTGTCAATAAAAAAAAGAAAAAAAGAAAAATCCTCACGTAACAATTTGCGAGGCAGCCAAAAATGTGTATATTCTTTGAATCTTAGTGAAATGGAATACTACACACAAGAAATTAACATTAACCTGCATGGTCTTACAGGTAGGAATTAAGCACCAAACTTGGGAACTTTAGCTGTGGAGATTTGTGCAAGAAAATGTTCTGCTACAAGTCTGCGTTGGATCTTCCCAGTGGCAGTTTTGGGAAGAGAGTCGGTGATGAACACCTTCTTGGGGACCTTGAATGTGGCAAGATTCTTTTTGCAGAATCGAAGTACGTCTTCCTCGTCTACGCTCGAGTCTTCTCTTGGGATTATGGCACAGTTAATCTGAAAAATCAACACATGGTACATAAATACATATACAACCAAACCTTAAGAGAATGGTGTTTATAGGCTCTGTAGACAAATAGACACGTACCTCTTCACCATATTTGTCATCAGGGACTCCAAAGGCAACCGCTTGAGCAACCTGGGGATGAGACAAAAGCACTGCATCTACTTCAATGGGTGATATCTTCTCCCCTGAAACAATCAAACAAACAATTTCTCAGTCCAAAATGTATTGTACCCATAAATCACAATCACAATGTAAGCTAAAACTAAGCAATTATCAAACAGTATGTGCTTGAATTTGATCACCCAAAATCACAATGCAATCTAAAAGAACGCACTTATCAAACAGTTTGAGCTTAATTTTAGTTACCTCCACGGTTAATCAACTCCTTAATCCGACCCACAAGGTGCAAATACCCATCCGAATCCAATAACCCGACATCTCCGGTATGGAACCACCCGAATGTGAAAGCGGCCTTATTCGCCTCCGGGTTGTTCTTGTACCCTTTAGTCACATTGGGTCCCCTAATGCATACCTCGCCGCTAACACCCTCCGGCTGAACGACGCCGTTCTCGTCCAAAATCGACATTTCTTGACCCACGGGTCGCCCGACGGACCCGGGTTTGTGCTCGCCGTCTTCAGGTAACGGGTTCGAAGCCATCAAATGGGTCGCCTCGGTCATCGCGTAAGCCTCAAGCACCGGTGCGCCGAACGACTCCTCCAGCCGCGCCAGAATCGACGGCGCCAGCGACGCGCTGCAGCTCCGAATGAACCGGAGCTTTGGGTACGCGGGTTGGGGTTTGCCGGCGTGGCGTTCGAGGATTATCTGGTGAATGGTGGGCACTGCGGTGTACCACGTGGCGTTGTAAGCGAGCATGTCAGACCAAAACGTCGACGCCGAGAATCTGCCAGCTGCCGGGAGAGTCGCGGCTGCTCCAGCTGCGAGAGAACTCAGTAACCCGGCGATTAATCCGTGCACGTGGAACAGAGGCAACACGATTACGGTCGAGTCCGACTCTGTGAGTCTGTAGACCGATTTGATGTTCTGGACCGAGGATGCTAAATTGAGCTGAGTCAGGGGGACCCCCTTGGGTCGGCTCGTGGTGCCCGAGGTGTGGAGAAAGAGTGCCACGTCGGACGGGTCATTGACGAGTTGCGATACCGATGACGACTCGGTGGTGGTGGTGGAAGAGAGAGTCAAGTGGCTGCTGGCGTCGGGTAACGAGGCGGTCACGTGAGGGATGTTGAGCTTGGAAGCGGCGGCTTGAGCCGGCTCAATTCCTTCTGCTGACGTAATCAGAAGCTTCGACTCCGAGTCGGAGAGGTAGAACTCGAACTCCTCCGCCGTGTACGCCGCGTTCAGCGGCGCAGCTGTCGCTCGGCACCGAATCACCGCCAAAAACATCACAACAAACTGCACACAAAAAAAACAGAATTTAAAATTTAAAATTTTAAGTTTAGTAATTCTATATCTTATACCGTGTTTCCTTGCGGAGAAGGTGGAGGAAAGTGATTGGAAAGTGTCATTACCTCGACGGTGTTTGGGAAGGTGAGAGCGACGGTGTCGTTTGGAGCGATGCCGGAGGCGACTAAGAGAGAGGCGGCGTGATCGACAAGCTCCTGCAACCGCTCGTGAGTCAAATCGAACTTCCCCGAAACCGAAAGAGCGCGGCGGTTCGGGAATTCCGACGCCACTTTCTTCAGCAAACCGGTCAGAGTTTGATTTTCCATTTTTTTCCTAAAAAATGATACTAAAATAAAAAATCTGAAATATAACGTTATCAAAGATTGATCGAATTGGTGGCGGTGAAAAAATTATGAACTGTGTTTTTATGGGGGACGGAGGAAACCGAGAAAATGAGGTTTGAATTTATAGGATGTTTGGTGGGATGGGATGCGGTGGAGGCTGAGCTGCAGCTGGGAAGGAGAGGGGTGCTGGCATACGTGGTGCGCTGTTCACGGTCAGTTAGAGTGTGCCACACCTCGAGAAGTGTGGTTCCACGTATCTGAATCCTGTCTTTTTGTGTGACACGTCGGCAGATGCAGGGTGCTGATAGGGTTGGGGCCCACCGGAGGGTATAATTGGCTTTTGGGCCTTTTGTTGGGGGGATGTGATGTGATGGATGATCTGGTGCTGAAAAGGATGGGATAGAAGCGAAGAGGCAAAAGGGCCGTGGTGGGCCTTATTGAGTTGAAGAAGATCTAAAATGGTGCTACTTTGTGGGCTTATTGGCCCGGCCCACTAGTTGCGTGGTGGTTTTGAACTCTAATATCAGCGTTTGTCAATTTCTCTTTCTCCCGAGGGAGTATCAAGACATGACGGCAGCATTACATCACTGGAAAATGGTCCCTACACTTGATATTTTCCGAAGATGGAAAAATGGGGCCATTTTTGAAAAAATCTATGGGTTCAACCAAGTTTCTATAAGTGGGATATAGAGTTTTACAACCTCACAAAAGATAAGATTCTCAAGCTGATGATAAGTGTTTCTCAAGGTTGGAAAGGTAGTCTTTTGCATCATTTGAATCATTCCCAGATTGAGCTGCCAGATTTAAGAGAATTTCTGAAATTTCATCTTATTATCGAGCTCTTCTTGGATATTGGATTACATGGTCATATATACTTCATACGTGATGGGTTTGCATGATAGTTTCTTTTGGACAAGAATGAATACATTGACATTGTTTGACTTTAACATAGTTATGATGGAGAGCAAAGGGTTGCGGGTATTTATAATATGGAAGATGGAAAAATCAAGTCAGTCTCTCCTAGTTTGAAAAAATCATATTTATGGGTTCAACCAATTTTTTAGGTGGGATGTTCTTGTCCTCGAAGAAACTCTAACAAACGATTATAATTGTCTTTTAGTAATCAATACTATCAATAACAATCACCTTTCTGTTTAGTTACTTCTGTCTCCCTTATATCGTTATTCAAACATGGACAAGGGAATAGGACGTTGCTAAGCAAATTCCCTCTCTCTCTCTCTCTCTTTTCTTTTTGTTCCTTATTCACTCCATCTCTCTGCCGCACTTAAGGGAGGCCCACACAAACCAAGGCCCAAGCCCAAAGCGTCAGCCTATCAACAAACAAAACAAAATGCATGCATACCCAAGTAGCAAGCCCAGGCCTCTCTCCTCGATCTTCATCTAATCTTAACCAAATTAGCCTTGTGTTGTATTTTTTGTTCGTTACTTTGGAGTCTACTCCTAAGGCTACTCATAATTTGTTAGCTAATTTCAGTAGCTTAAACTATAAAATGCTATTAATTTGCATACTAGGATCTCCATCCATTGTTAATTTGTGCATGTTAGGCGATCTTAAGATGCCTAAAGTACGTACCTTTAAATTTGCATGCATGTGTTGCCCTCCTTAGTTCTCTCATGAGATGTCAAGTGATCGATTAGATTGTTAGTTTTAGTTTAGGAAGAGGAAACAATTCATGCATGATCAATGATTTTTAATTTCTTCCTCCATCGCTGAAACTTCATCTCTTTTATATATGCTTGTATCAAAATACATTATTGTTCAGGTTGCTTGCATGTGAAGTTGTGATGATAGACGTGATGATACTCGATCACAGTATGCTTGATAGACCGAGACGCATACACTCAAGTGTCGTATAAGGCATCTAAAGAACGAAAACAACTGCCTTTGTATATATTAAGTTGGTATCGATCAATTAATTGTTTTTAACCTTTTTTCATTCATTCATTATAAATAGTCTTGTAAGAACAATTGTTCAATACCAACCTAATATATATATATATATATATAGAGGTACCTTCCAATGTGGAATTCCACATTTACAACAAGTTGTTTTCGTTTCTCAAATGCTTTCAAGACACTTGAGTGTCTGTGCCCTTGCATCTGGGTCTACGTCTTCTGGCTTTTAGATAATGCATGTCTTCTCGAATTAAGTAAAACTGAGTTTGTTTTCACTTTTCAGTCATATAAAATTGTAGAGACATGAAAGCATGCATTTCTCTTAATAATCTTCATACAAAATTGAAGTCCTTCAAATTGTTAAGTGATGAGGACTTGAAGAGTAGAATAATGTACCCCTTAAAATTAAAAAAACAAACAAACCACTTTGTCACAAGTGACTCGTTGTTATGGCATTGAACGGTGCTGGAATGCCAACAGAGTTTGATATACAAATTAAAGTCAGCCATTTGATAAATTAATGTTAATGTCAATTAATGCTGGAGCTTCTCCTTCGTGATTGGATTATATATATATGATGCCTTTCTGAAGAGATCGACATTAATATCCAACAATATATATTATTTGTCGATCTCTTGACTTTTTGATAAGGACCTCATGAATAAATAATATGATTTGAAAGTAACTTCCTACTTCCTTTTCCCTAGCTGACTTGCTTTGGAAAGATGTATGTGGATACATATTTTGGCTATATTCATTAATCCACCATCAAATATAAGAGCATAGCTTCCAAGGTTTCTCAAATTAATGGAACTCCTTTTAGCTAAAATAGAGATAAGTACCACAAAATCATGGTCCAACCTACTAGCTATTAAGAGTATCTCTAAAAGACTCTAGCAAAATCACTCTTCAAAATTAAAGTTTAATTTATTCAATTGAAATTTCTTATTAAAGGAAAGAGAATGAAAAATGTATAGGAAATATAAATAAAATTAAATGTCATTAATATTTGAAGAGAGGAGAGAGGGTCCTACATTTGAAGAGAGGGAAATTAAATTGTCAATTTAAGATTCATTTTGAAGGGTCTCTTGGAGCCTAAAATATTATTCTCTCTCTTCAAAAAATAAAGAATTCTTTATTTGAAAAATCTTTTAGAGATGCTCTAAACTAGCCAATTAAATTATATATTTGACTCGCTATGTACCTTCAAATTGTTAATAGATTGATAATTTTATAGTCCATGTGGAAGCAGTTTATGGAAGATTAACTTTATCGCAATCTTTATTTGTATCACTCTAGTTGTATCCATTGTGTATGCTCCAACTAATTAACGTCACTCTTCATATGAAAATATCTTCCTCCACCGGAGAAAAATGATTCCTTACGTAGATTGTTATGCCACATATTTTATAGAAGATATATTAATTCTATCACAATCGTAATTTGTATTCAGTCACACAAGTTTAACAATACATATTTTATAAAAGATATATTAATTATTAGATTAATTACAAATAAATCAATAAAACATTTCACAATGAAATTTTAATCAACGCAGTTTTTCGTAATTTCATTTTAGTCACTATATTGATCAAAAGTAAATTGGATAGTGACTAAAGTGAGATATAATTTCAAAACTCATTAATCTTTATGGAAAAAGAAAATTTACATTAATTATTATGTAATATTGAAATGTTTTATTGATTTTTTTTAAATTTATAGTCTAACATATAATGTCACCCTATTTTTATAAAATGAATTTTGAAACTTTCATGAAACGAATTTCAGACGTTTTTTAATAAGTTTCTTATATATGTTTTTTTTTTGTTACATTAAAAAGTATTGTACTCTTAACTTATACGAATCCTAATTAGGTGATTTTACAATCCACACCCTCAATCCTTAATTTCAAGAGATTATATCTTCCACACTTTGCAATGCATTAATTAATTGTACGATTAATTTAGATGCAAACATGTATCATATAGCTTCAAACTAAAACAGTGCAACAGTGCAACCCAATAGCCCTTGCATATACAATGACATATATTGGCATTGTGAGCAATATATGACAAAGTTGATTATATCCTTCCCGATCATAATTCATCAGAGAGGATCTTAATTATTGCCAAATTAAGATATATAGCAAATTATTAGGCCAACACCGAAGCTACATAGACTAAAAGGGATAAAAAAAGTACCACAATATTATTAGCATTACTACTCCCTTAAACAATAAAAATGGGTGCTTTCTATGGCGCGCCACTAGGTCTTTTATATAATTATGATTCAACATCTAAGGTCAAACTTATTATTATAAGCTCTCTATTCTTCATGCGTAAGCCACCTTTGTTATATTAATTATTTAATGTACGTTTGGTCCCTCTTACAAATAATCACTAATAAGATTTAAGCAGAGCGACAATCAAGTAATTATCATCATATTATATATATCAAGTCGAGTATTAATCAACTGTAACATACAAACTTGGTCAACTTAATTAATTATGCATTAGGATGGTTTATATATTGAGCTTTGTGTTAATTAACTCATGCATTGTTGTGTATTGGGTGTTATGGTGTTGAAAATCCATGAAGTATATACAACTGTAACATACAAACTTGGTCAACTTAATTAACTCATGCATTGTTGTGTACTGGGTGTTATGGTGTTGAAAATCCATGAAGTATATGTCATGCTTTTGCAGCATTGGTCACACCTTTTCGGAGTGTTGTGCCGTGATCTATTATATATATATATCAATGGATACTTTGATTAGTTACAATTGCTCGTAGGGGTCTGCTTTCAGCAACCAAATTAAGTCCATATATATCTTTCGAGTAAAGGTTTTTTTCTCTCTCAAACACTTCACTTCATGTACACATTTTTCTACGTACGTACCTCTTAATGTTTTCTTTTCTTATTTATTGTTTTATTTCTTCCAAATAATCGATCAGATATTCACAAGCAAGATTTTTGAAGGATATTTTCTTGCAATCTATATATATATATTTTGGCCTTGGCTTGCAATCTATATATTTATACCTTGGTACTCTTATAGTCTTATTAACAACCCAGTTAATGGAATGCTAATTAACAAAGAAACATCATAAGTGATAGTACACGGATATATCTCTTCTTAAGAATAATTTCTTTGATAAAAAGTAAAAGGGGGTCAATTTTGGGGCCATCCAGAAAATGTAGTTTAACGGATGACCATATAATAAAAAGTTATTGTGTGTGATCGTAATCTCATATAGTGAATACTGTATAACATGACATACTAACGTGGTGTTATTAGTTCACTCAAAATATAACATATGTACAATATTATCTTTAAGGGTATTGTTTAGGGTTTTAGATATTAATAATTATACATGTGTTATAATTTGGTGATATTAATAATGTAGTGTTATTGTATCACGTCAACTTGTCATATAATGTTACGGTTATGAAAAAATCAAATATCCTGTAGAAGAAGTCTTTGCTAATGATTTTTTGGCCATCTTATGGTTCTTCAAAGATCCTTTTGTTACACACAATAATTTCTCACACATACTAATGCGGTGATATGAATCCACTCAAATTATAACGCGTGTACAATTTTTAAGAATATCGTTTAGGGTTTTAATATTAATGATTGTACAAGTATTGTAATTTAAATTAGTATCACCACATCAAAATATATGAAATATAGTGTTACAAATATTTGAATGACCGCTTTTATAATAGATTAAACTCTATAAAATTACAATATTTATTTAAATAATATAATTATTTGGATAACATCAAATACTTTAAATTTTTTTAATATTTGTGGACAAGAAAAGATCATGCGAATGTTAATATTTTTCACACTACATATCTTCACACCCATGATATGATATGAGTTTCGAAATCCAAAAAAAAATAAATATTTTATATTATTCCAAATGTAAACTTGAGAGTTCAATAAATAAATTTTAGAAGACATGTTCAAAGTTTCTTCTATGGTTTTGGATCGTAGATGTGTACACCTAATTACAGTTCCCTCATCACCCGGCTCATTAATTTCGGGGTGGAAAACTAACTTTTGACTCTCTTTTAATTAATTTGTTAGTGTTTTCCACGATATCTGCACAAACATGAAACGTCACATTGCTAGCGTTGGACTTAAGTTACGGTGGGACCCACAACCACCAACTTATTTGTCAAGCAATCTCTCACCGTTAAATCCTCAACAATTCAAACACAAACTCCGTGCATAATTTACCCTCCAATTTTTAAAAACTTGGTCATTTTCTTCACCGACTATTTGCAGAGAGGAGACAAAGACAAACCTCGATCAGCTGCTGCGTTAATGGCGAGCAAGTTATTGGCCTTGGCATGCGTACGGAACGAGAGCCCGCCGCGGCCTCACTACCCGTCCATGCCTAAGTACCCCAAGGGCGTGGCGGCGCAGGAAATCACCAACATCGAGGAGGGCTCAGAGGCTAAAGCTGTGTTCTCCGTCATCGGCATGACCTGCTCCGCCTGCGCTGGATCTGTCGAGAAGGCGATCAAAAGGCTACCTGGGATTCGCGAGGCCGTCGTCGATGTCCTCAACAATCGGGCTCAAGTCATGTTCTTCCCCAATTTCGTTAACGTAAGTCAGAACCTTTGATTTGTTTTTGCTTTCTTTGATATCGGGTCTAATGCTCTCTCATCTTTGAATTGGTTATTGTTTTTGTGATATTTGATATTTTGGTTGCTTGATATGATAATACAAGAACTGTAATGCCTTGTCAGACATGTGATTTAGTTTACCTGCCACACGGCTCTGACCTATACTCAAAATTGTTATTATTATTATTTTTGAGTGGTATTTAGGTTTGTAATTGAAGCTAAGAAAAGCCCAATTTGGCACCAACCCTGTCTCGATTCTCACTTGTCTGTTTCATGACCCAAGATTTCTTTTTCAAGAATCATCAATTTTGTTTTAGCTTGGTAAATTTGAGGTTTAAGTTAATCCCAATTTGGTGGTCCCCTTCTTATTTCTTGGATTTTGGTTGTAAATTGTAATGGGTTTGTCCTTTCAAGGTGGGGTTATGTGATTTTGGGATATGAGGGTTTAACTGAAGTCAACATAGGGACTGGGTTTTAAACTCTAGCTCAGTCCAAAATCCAAATAAGCTAGGTCTTGTTTTTCTTTTTCAGGATAATAAAAAAATTAAGGTATTGCAGAAAAGATAAAGAAACATATGAAAGACACAATTCTGGCTCTACATAGTACTACAATATTGCCCTGATCCTTAAACTTTGTCATATATGTATAGTGTTCCCAAAAGTCATTTTTGTTTGGCAAGGAAAGATCTTTCACACACCAAATAAAATCCAAAAGAATAATTTACTAAAGTACAAACTCTACTATAATGATTGTCAAATTAGAGACCTGAATACAAGACATCTCACAACAGTTTCACTTTAACCTGCTCAAAATTGGGGCTGAGTAGACCACTTTCAAGCCAATACAGCAAAAATTTCCACCTTGAGTCGTTCGCCTGTACAAAAGAATTTGTCTTGTTATAAGCGTTTTTCTCTCTCAGGCTAAACTTCCATCATTTGTCTTCTAGTAGCAGCAATATTAACCATTTGAAAAAAGCAATCTGCGTGTTATGGTAGTATAATTTAATTTAGCAATAACATTTCACAAAATTTGCCCCCAGATAAAGATGAACAGTGAGACAGATGACGTTGGAATTAAGCAAAAACAATTGTCTATATGTATCCAACTGTAATCACTGCACATTGATAAGCTCTGATTACTACTAAGTAATAACATATGTGGCTTCTTTTTGTTTTCACTTCTCTTACTAATACTAAGATTTTAATTGGAAGAAGATCCAGGAGACATCTCTAGTTCAGCAAGTTGCCTCTGTATAAGTATTTCATACAAGATTTTAGCCGTGAAAATTGGACTATTGACTTTGTCTTGGAAGTAAATGAAGTTTGCTAGCGCTATTGCATACCATTTTATAGTCCTATCAGTTTTTATTTTATTCCTTAGAATTTTGTACTTGGCATTTTATAGCTGTTGTCTTACATCTTATAGGAGGAGAAAATTCGTGAGACCATTGAAGATGTTGGATTTCAAGCTGCATTGATTAATGATGAGTCAAATGAGAAGTCCACTTTGGTATGCCGCATACGGATAAATGGAATGAATTGCTCTTCTCGCTCTTCTACTGTTGAATTGGCATTACAGGCAATTCATGGTGTACAAAAAGTCCAAGTTGCCTTAGCAACTGAAGGAGCAGATGTTCATTATGATCCAAAGATTGTGACCTACAATCAGCTGTTGGAAGCCATTAAAGACACTGGATCTGAAGCCATACTTATTCATTCAGGGGAAGACATGAGCAGGATAGAGCTTGAAGTTGATGGTGTAAGGACAAACCATTCAATGAGAATAATTGAACAGTCTCTTCAAGCACTCCCTGGGGTGCAATCCATTGACATTTATCCTGAAATCAATAAAATCTCCCTTTCTTACAAACCAGATATGACAGGGCCCAGAAATTTCATCAACGTGATTGAAACAACTGGGTCTGGACGTTTCAAGGCAAAAATATTTCCTGGAGGAGGAGCAGGAAGAGAAACTCATAGGAAGGAAGAAATTAAGCAGTATTATAGATTCTTTTTGTGGAGTTTGGTTTTTACTACTCCAGTATTTTTAACCTCCATGGTCTTCATGTATATTCCTGGAATTAAGCATGGCTTAGAAACTAAAGTAGTGAATATGCTCACTATTGGAGAGCTTCTGAGGTGGGTTCTGGCCACTCCAGTGCAATTCATAATAGGCCAGAGGTTCTATACTGGGTCATACAAAGCATTGCGCCATGGTTCTGCTAATATGGATGTGTTAATCGCCTTGGGAACAAATGCAGCCTATTTCTATTCAGTCTACTCAGTGCTGAGAGCTGCCACCTCTCCACATTTTAAGGGTACAGATTTCTTTGAGACTAGTGCAATGCTTATTTCATTCATTCTTCTAGGGAAGTACCTAGAGGTGTTAGCTAAGGGGAAGACATCTGATGCCATTGCCAAACTTATGGACTTGACACCTGAAACAGCAACATTGTTAACAGTAGATGAAGCTGGAAATGTGATAGGTGAACAAGAAATTGATGGCCGGTTGATACAAAAGAATGATATCATTAAAATTATTCCAGGGGCGAAAGTAGCTTCAGATGGTTATGTGATATGGGGACAAAGCCATGTAAATGAGAGTATGATAACAGGAGAAGCACGGCCAGTGGCAAAAATAAAGGGTGATACAGTCATTGGAGGTACTGTGAATGAGAATGGTGTGTTGCATATAAGGGCAACACGGGTTGGATCGGAAAGTTCCCTTTCTCAGATTGTACGGCTTGTTGAGTCAGCTCAGATGGCCAAAGCTCCTGTACAGAAGTTTGCTGACCGCATTTCCAAATACTTTGTGCCACTAGTAAGTGTTATAATAAAATATCTTATTTTCTTTATGGAGTACTTTTTTTGGTTTAATCAAAGGGATATTGGAGGTTTTTTTAAAGAAGTGGCTTTAATTTGCAGGTGATCATACTTTCATTCTTGACCTGGCTTTCCTGGTTTTTGGCTGGCAAATTCCATGGCTACCCAGAATCTTGGATACCATCTTCTATGGATAGCTTTCAGCTTGCACTCCAGTTTGGGATATCTGTCATGGTTATAGCATGCCCTTGTGCTTTAGGCCTAGCAACTCCCACTGCTGTCATGGTTGGTACTGGAGTAGGTGCATCTCAAGGTGTATTAATCAAAGGGGGCCAAGCATTAGAAAGTGCACATAAGGTGAGAAATCAACATCCTTCTTGCAGTTGCATACTTTTTATAAGATGCAAATATGGCAGTTTGATGCATTTGGAGGGCAGTGAGAGAGTTTATTTTTGCATTTTCATCCATTCTGGTGTTGCATTGCCAAAAAAATAATAGAGTAAGAGAGGAGGTCAAAGATTAGTTGAGTTTCATTTTAAATTTTTCACAATTTCTTTATTTTTTGGTTTGATTTACTAAGTTGTGGACCCATGGTGGCCATTTAAGTTTGTTGATGTAACGATATCCTTCCTGTCTTTACCATTAGGTACTGTCTCTCAGCACTTTCAGATTTGTTTCTTATATATCTGATTAATGATGTTGTAGGTGAACTGCATTGTGTTTGACAAGACAGGGACTCTCACAGTTGGGAAGCCAAAGGTTGTTAACACACGACTCCTGAAAAATATGGTGCTGCGAGAATTCTATGAACTTGTTGCTGCAACTGAGGTAGACTTTAACATGTTAAACAAATACCTTTTATATTTTAAAAAATACTTTAACGCTTCTTTTTTTATCTTTCCTTTTATTTGTTTCTTTTTCGGTCAGGAAGGTTATTAATAATAATAATATCTCTGCTTATTTAAGATGGTTTAAATTTTGTTGAATAATCGGTCTGAACATTTAAACTCAAGTATGTTCATTATTATTGGCAGTCATTTAAAATATTGGTATTCTGTTTGATGCATATATCAGGTTAACAGTGAACACCCCTTGGCCAAGGCCATTGTTGAGTATGCTGAAAAGTTCAGAGAAGATGGAGAGAATCTTGCCTGGCCAGAAGCATGCAATTTTGCCTCCATTACTGGCCATGGGGTGAAGGCCATTGTTCGGAACAAGGAAATAATTGTGGGGAACAAGGGCTTGATGCTGGACCACAACATTGCAATTCCAGTTGATGCAGAAGATATACTTGCTGAAGCTGAAGGACTGGCTCAAACTGGAATTCTAGTATCTATAGATGGAGAAGTGGCTGGAGTTCTGGCCATATCCGATCCAGTGAAACCAGGTGCTCAAGAAGTAATTTCCATACTCAAGTCTATGAAAGTTAGAATCATAATGGTGACAGGTGACAACTGGGGAACTGCAAAATCTATTGCCAATGAAGTTGGAATTGAAGTTGGAAGTGAGACCGTTATAGCAGAATCCACACCTGAGCAGAAAGCTGAGAAAGTGAAGGAATTACAGGTACGTATAATAACATTGTTACAACTTACAAGAGGAAGTTCTTCTGCACTTTAAACGGTCATAGGCATGGCCTAACTACAAGTTCTAAGTTGACTTTGCTTTTTTCTATTAATTTTTTCTTAATCAAGGACACTGTTAATTATGCTGACACGTCATGTAACTTCAATTTTCTTGTTTACAGTCTTCAGGCTACACCGTGGCAATGGTTGGAGATGGCATCAATGACTCACCAGCACTTGTGGCAATGCTGACACGTCATGTAACTTCAATTTTCTTGTTCACAGTCTTCAGGCTACACCGTGGCAATGGTTGGAGATGGCATCAATGACTCGCCAGCACTTGTGGCAGCAGATGTTGGTATGGCAATTGGTGCGGGCACAGACATTGCTATAGAGGCAGCTGACATTGTTCTTATGAAGAGCAACTTGGAGGATGTGATAACTGCCATTGACCTTTCTAAGAAAACCTTTACCCGTATTCGTTTGAACTACATCTGGGCTTTGGGTTATAATGTTCTTGGCATACCAATAGCTGCAGGGGCCCTTTTTCCATCCACTGGATTTCGTTTACCACCATGGATTGCTGGAGCTGCAATGGCAGCTTCTTCTGTCAGTGTTGTTTGCTGCTCTCTGTTGCTGAAGAATTATAAGAGGCCCAAGGAACTGAACACCCTGGAGGTACGTGGAATAAGTATTGAATGATTGATTAGGAGACTTTGGTTCTGTTGTGTGCACATATCTAGGAGTCAAGTTCTAGTGATTTAGGTAGTGTTTTTGCTGATGAAGCAAATATGGAATGATGTAGATTGTTTGGTTCATATTCTGTGTACATATGCGTGTATGAATGGAATTTTCATTAGAAGAAATTGGCACATGCAGCGTTGGTATCTTAAATTTCAGGATGTGATTTCTTTACACAGTCCTCGATACAAACTCCTTTCATAGATGCATAATATAGTGAGAATCAAACTCTTACCGTATATATGGAGTAAAACACTCTATTACTACAGCTATAGATCCCACACCTCTTTTGTGACATTCAAATAGTGAGATCTAGTTAAGGTCGCCCAATACAAAAAAGTTGTATGTTAATAAATCTTTTGTCATAAAAACTGAGGTTTCCTTGTTAACATGTGACTCTTTATAAGGCCCCAAAGCTGAACTTTAGGATTGGGAAATGGATACGGTTATTTAGACCCAACTAATTTATTTTTATTCTCACCATATTCTTTACATCCAATGATCCAACTACAAAATTAAAATTATAAAAATTTATTTTGTACTCAACAAATTTTCTAAAAGGACCCTTACTAGAACCAAAACACATGTAACACTACTCCCAACCTATTCTTACTCTCTATACCCTACAAACACACCCAATACCACCACCACCCTTAACATTGAGCTATTTTCATTTGAATAAAATACCTCTTTTTCCTTCTCCTTCTTTCTTTTTTTTTTTTTTTTTAAGTATTTATATTATCACCACTCAGTTCTATTTTCTCACTCATCTTAATTTTACATCTTCTATTAAATTTTAAAAATATAACAAGGGATGTAAAAATATAATAAGGGCGCAAATTAGTGACTCAAGAGAATAATCAATAAATTTTATCGAAGACGGCGATGATGATGGTGGGGCTGGCCGGTGAGAAGGGTGATGATGGTGGTGGTGCGTTCCAATTGACGGGCCTGAATTTTGTTTACTATCAATTAGATGGTGGTGGGTCCTACTTTAGCTGACGTGGAAGCCTGGACGGGTGTCACTCCAAGTCATGCCCAAATGTGAGGAAAGGACTAAAACACCCTTCCACGTCCTTTTTAATGGGAAAATTGCATAAAAGTGCATAAAAGTGTATGTTTCACTGTTTCAGGAGAATTTGTGTGAATAAGCCTAGAAAAAAAATCCCTACGATCAGCAAATGGCACAGACCCACCCGCTTTCATTCTTCTTTTTTCCCGCAGGTACCCCAAAATGAAACCCATCAGCCTCCCTCCCTCCCCACCCATTGCACCCAATAGGACCACACCTCCCCTGGCCCATTGCCTAGTCGACATAATCTCTGTCTGTGTTTCTTATTTTTTTCTTTCGTTGTCTCTCTAATCTGCTACAATGGACTCCAATCGAATTGGGTTGTATTTATTTTGCCACAACAAATAGAAGAAGGTCAGACACCGGTCCACCACCTCTTTCGACACAAAAATTCTCGGCCACGTGAAGGGCTGAGCGTCTAATCGCAACACACATCACCGTGTGTAAGGCGAGGCTTTCACCTTTGCACGGGGGTGCCACTATTCGGCTTGAAGTAGCCAAATAAAAAAAGATGTAATTAAAAATTAATGAAAATAAATTTGTATCGTCAAATGAAAATCTAACTTCTAAAAATAATTATGCGTTTAAAGGAAAGGAAAATTTTTAGGTTTTTTTCTACACCTAGGATAATATAGGACTTTAGACACGATCAACCAAAATAAAAATAAGAATAGAGCAACATAACTTGAAATGAAAACTCAACGGAAATTAACATTTAAAATAAACTTAAAGCTAGGTGAAAGTTGAATCTCAGCATAACAACAAAGGAAATACAAATATTAAAGCTTAATAATAAAAAAATGCTAAAATAATGACAAGAGGTGTTCTTAGAAAATTCAAAATACAAGGAGATTGCATAAGTATAAAAGAAAATACAATGAAAAACAGGCCTTGAAAGGCAATGAAAATAAAAAATTAAGAGAGCTTTGAAAATGAAAAGAATCTAGGCTTGAATAAAATGCCGCTGAGAAATCCACATTCTTGTGAGTTTTTGGAGTTGTTTGCGTGTTGGAGATGGGTTGGATCCTTAAAAATTGCCTTGTGAGCTTTATAGTAGTCCAATTATTTTGTTTTTAAGTCTTTTAACAAGATACAGCCACTTGTTTGATGGCTTATATTTTAAGTGGTACATGACTGTTCATGAGCTAAGAATGAATTGGAAATGAGCTAGGTAGGACACCAATTTAAGCCCAATAATGACCTGTGGTTTTGCAAACACAGAGAGAGAGAGAGAGGCAGGGGGCAAGTTTGCTGGTGGTGGGATGGACGATGGGTATGGTTAAATTGAAGTTTTTTTTAAAAAAAATTAGTATGTCCATATTTGTCAACTTATATTATGAAAAGATGTATGTTTTTACATTTTTATTAAATTATTGAGGCTATTAGTTGGGTGTTAAATCGCAACACCATTGGAAAAATTTTCCTGGAAATAAAGTCCACCTTACAAGACACCCTGATGATGTAATAGCAAAATTGAAAAGCAAAGAAGAAAACCGTATGACCCAAAAGATAAAAAGCAAAGAAAACAAACACAAAAGTTGAAATAAAGGAGAAACGTGTAAGACCATGCAAATAAAACAACACAAAAACAAATGCCAGATGAATAAGCAAAAATTTTGCAGCACCCATATAATCTTTTTGGTAGTGCACTTCTTTTGGATTACTCATCAAGGCATATGAATGCGATTGCGAAAAAACTAGAAAAAAACAAAAATAAAAAGAAATAAAAGTTTCTTAAAATTCTTTTCAGAGAAAGCAAATATTATAATGATTGAAGTGTGCATGATTGAAGAGTGAAAACCATATAATTAAAAAGCAGAAACGTACATGTAAAACCTAATGAACCAGCAATTCAATTGTTGACACCTTCAAGCTTTTGACGTGGACCAGGGATTTAATACTAGTTTGCAGTACAATTATCTGTATGGATCTATGATTCAACGCCCATGAGTATGATTGCTTAGTGGCTATCATGGATTTAACAATACAACCAACTTTTTTTTATTCAAACTTAGGCCTTACTATGTTAAAGCCATATTTTAATAGCCAAATGTCATTTTGGGTGTGTAAATAGTGTCTTTTAGGTATCAGTTTCACTATAGTGCTGATACTCATATTT
>QANT01006387.1:0-20713 GCA_003254885.1 Purshia tridentata
CCGACCTCCATTCCCCTCCGGCGACCCTCGCTGTCTAGACTCACCCCCCTCTCTCTCTCTCATCTTCCTTGCTATAACCAACAGAATAGCTTGCAAATAAAACAGCAAAAACATCAATCATTCAATCAATCACCAAATAACAGTTGGGGACAACAAGTAAACCTCCAGCGCCAAATCCAACATCGGCCTCCTTCCAGTCAGGTGCTTGTTTGGTCAATTCAATTATTGGGTTTTCATTTCTTACCAAAATCTCAAATGGGTTTTTGTTACTTCTATGAATTATTGCTGAAATCTATCGAATTTGTTCTGTTTTTGCTTCTAATACACTTTCATGTCAATTTCTGACTTTCACAAAGACGTAGTAATCTTTATGTATTTGTGAACTGTTGTTATAGTCAATGTTTAGTTCGAAACAATTTTTGTCTTTGTAGTCAGTAGTGATTCGAGCTGGAATTGGAAGTATTGGGTGTGAACCGTGTGATGTTGAGTTTTAGTAAGAGTAGTTTAGGAAAATATATTGAGTGTATTAATAAGTTTTAACATTTTTTAAAATAAAGATGAGTGTAAAGAGTATGTTGCTGCTACTAATAAAAATTTAGGTTAATTGACTTTAAATACCAAATTTCAATAATTTTTTAGTTTAGGTACTAAAATTTAATAGCATTTTAGATTAGGTACTAATTGAAAAGTCAAACATAATAATATAGTAAAGGGCACTATAATTCACAAATATTACATCACATGCCACTACAATAAAAAATATATATATTTATATTACATCCATACTATTACATTAATTTATACTATATTGTATTAAAACTAAAAAAAATCAATCCAAACACATCTTAGATGTGACTGTTTTACATTTTAGTTGTGATTGTCTTGGTAAGTTGAAAAAGACAACTTCCACCACTATATTAAGTATTATTTTGAGTAAAAGTATTGTTTTGACCTCTATTTATACTATATTGCAAAATAATTTCTCTTCAAAAAATTTCAATCCAGTCATAACCTAACTGTGAATGTATCACAATTTAGCTGTGACTGTCATTCAGTCACAACTAAATTTGAAGTTGAGTGTCGTACAGTTACAATTAAAACTAAAGTTGAGACTATATTAACTAATTGTCAAGACAATATAAAAGTATCACGGAAAACTTTGTCAAAACTTTATAAATTTTATTTAAGACCTATCATATGTAAACCAAAGGACAGTAGAAGTGCAAATTTGTCAAAAAAATAAAGCCCAAAACAAATGGGCTGTAAATTTGTGACCTAATCTAAAAATTAAGTTCATTAGTTAGTAGTCAAACAAAAAAATTATGAGCAAAACCGATTTTCTAAAAAAGTATTGAAACTAGGTATTTAATCCTAAATTTCTATAAAAAATTTTGATACAAATAGGGCACCAATATTCTGGTTTGGTATATATATGAGTCATGTTATTAAATATATCTTTTTAATACCAAAAACACTTTTTTAATCCTTCTTTCTCTTTTTAATCTTTTATAGCTTTTTGTTTTTAAACCAGACAAAATTACCCTCTGATAAGAGGACCAAAATGCCCACTGTGCCTTCTCTTTCACTACTCTTTTTTATCAGAAACCAGGTTCCATTCTCTTTCTCTCATTCTCCTCTGCCAATAGCTATGAGTGCTACCACACTCATAAACTGTCCTCAATTCACGGCCATTCAACCTTTTCTCTTCCCAGACCCTCACAATCACCAACCTCCCCCATTTTGGTGGGCCCCAAACCAACAAACCCACAAATGGCGATGCTGCTCTACTATCAAAGAGTCCTCCAGCATTCCTTCGCTGGAGTTCAATGTAGAAGGTGGGAAATCGGGTGCTGTTGATTGTGTGGTGCTGGGTGGTGGGATTAGTCCACATTTGCTGTAGCTAGTTAGAATTTCATATGTCGACACGATGTCAGCACCATGTCGATGCCCTGTTGAATGTGTTTTAAAATTTTATGTAAATTGGTGTGGATTTTGAACCTAGTCCTATACTAAATTATGCATTAGAATAAAGTAGTCTCCACATACAAACTTATGAATATATGGTATAATTAGCACCTTACAGATTTGTAGTTCAATATATAATTACATAGTGCTGCTGGTGCAGGAAATTTTTGGGCTGCAACATCACATATTATCACTGAAGTTATAAGTTATGCAGCTCTTTCCTCGGCATGAGCAATAACTCAGCTTGGGTGGGTTGCAAGACTTATTGTCCTATTGCTTTTTGCCTTTGTCAATCTCTATACATTCTCATGAAACTATGGTACTATATATGTAGCCTTAAACCTAGTATTTAGTAGTTTGTATGGTACTAATTATGAAACTATTACATTTTTTTTTTATCGATTGAAACTATTGCATTTCAGTATCAATTTAATGATATGTCTTAATTTCAATTGTTTCTTTTAATTGACATACTTGATAGCACATAATTTAGATTCTAAATGAAATACAGAAAAATTTCCTAGGGAAAATTTAGAAACACAAAGAAATATTTTGGAATATAAAATAAAGAAATTTGATCAATTTATTCTATTAGAGAGCTCTTTTTGCAATTCTTTGTTGTTATACTTTTGTATAGTTAATAATATGAATAGTCATTTTATAGAGAGGACATTATGGTGCCTACACGATATCGACACAAACTGACTGCAATACGTGTCGGCACCATGTCGGCTTCATGCTAGCACTCTGTCGGCATCCACAAATTTTGAAATTTATGCGTAGAGAAAATCCCTTAATATGAATCACATGATAACCTCTAGTGTAAGGATCAACATCTACCACCTTGCTTGTGTGGCTCACAATAGCCTTTATAGACCCTAAAAAATGAGTAGTTATAGCAGACAATCCAATGAAATAGTAAGCAAGATCGAGAAAATATAAGAAGGTTCAAAAACTAACCTTAAAAGGAAGTTTTCCCTTGAAAAATAAAGTAGCTTTCACATTTTTCATGCCCAAATATACTGAAACTTCAAGCATGCTTTTTAGGATTTGCTGAAATTACTTGTAGTTCATTGTTATGGTTAGTTTGGATTTTTGAGTTTTCGGTTTTTTGGAAATTGCATTTTGCGTGCAATTCATAATTCCAAAGCAATACATATTGAATATCTTCTAGTGTTGACACAGTGTCAACACAGTGCCAATAAGGTGCTAACACACGAAATTGGGATGTGATATAGTCAGTTCATGATGTGTTGACGCCGTGTCGGCACCATGTCCGTATTCGCATTCATGCTTATTTAATTTCATTCACATTAGATCCTTGTCCATATATACATACATATATATATATATATAAATATATATATAAATATATATATATATATGTATTGTAACACCCCGTACCTTACAAAGTGATTTTGAAAAGTTTTTTAAAGGTTTTCGGGATTTTTATCGGAGAAGTAAAACGTTTTGGAGGTTTTCGAATTTTAAAGTTTGATTTTAACTTGGGGACAAAAGTTGACTTTTAGTTTGAGCAAAGTTTTCGCGTTGACTTTGTGTTCATTAGAAAGGTCTCGTTCTCACGAGTTCGTAGACACGAAGCACGCGTCAAACGGATCTATGGTTTGGAAGTTACGGACGTGTGAAGAGAGGGGCAAACTTGTAATTTTGGAAAAATTGGATTTTAAAAGGCACAGAAACCCAGATTTTTATTTCAGTTCTCTCTCCTCTCTCGCACCCTCTCTCTCTCACGCGACTTCTCCCTTCAGCTGCGTTTTTCGCCGGTGCGTGGGGGCGCGTCCAGCGGCGGCTGAGGTCGGACTTTAGCTTGCTGAGCTGGCCTCCTCCCTCTTTTGCTTCCTGTAGCCACCGTCCAGCCTAAAAACGCCCGGAAAAAGAGACCCAGATCGCGAATAGTTGGCGTCACGGCGGCGATCGTGGCAATTCTGGCGACGACGCGACCTCCCACCTGCCTAGATCTTCTCCACTCGTCGAGCCCAACGTGTTGGTGTGCTCTGATCGTCAGTTGGACCGCCGTGGACGGCGGATCGACATTGAGCAGGCCGGCGGCTTTCCGGCCATTTTTCCTCCTTTTCCGGCCACTTTTGGCCGTTGACCCAAGTTTAAGTTTTGGTCCCCTCCATGTACTCTACGTGCTTGTGTAGTTCGTTTTAGCTAAACGTGAGTTTCAGTTTTGTGCAGTTGACTGCCGTTGACCACCCGTTGACCACCGTGGGTCCCGCTGCGTGTGGTGGCGCCAGTGACCCGTTCCTTGGTTTTTGGCCTCGGGCCAACCACCCGAACCTGCTGGTGAGTTTGGGTGAGTTTCTTGGACTTTAAGTGTGCTTTCCGGGGTCGGGCAGCCACCGTGTGTGGTGGTTCCCGCCCGTTTTAGTTGGTTAGTGAACCTGTTGTGAACTTTGCCTTGTTTGTTGGTTTGTCTGGTCTTAACAGGTACGTTTGGCTCAGGAATTGGATTTCCGATGCCGTTGTGCTGCCGGATTTTGAAATTCGAGCAAAGGAGCCACGAAGGGCAATTCGGTTTTGCGTGGTCATAGTGAGTGATTTAAGTTCAGTTAATTTTCAATTTCAGTTCAGTTACTTGCTTGTCTTGTGTGCTTTTCGATTGGTTGCTGTTTGCTAGTTAAGGGGGTACGGAATTAGGAGTGGAAATCCCGACAGTTTAAAGGTTATTTGAGGTTAAAGGTTTAATTAAGAGATTGGAGTATGAGTGGGTATTAATTGAAGATTAAGTTGGATTCTAAGTAGGAATCAGTGGTTATTGTTCGAAGATTAGTGAATTCCAGTTGGAGAATTTAGTTGGATTCCAGGTCAGGATCTTGTGGACTAATTCGAGGTGATTTTCAGTTTAGAGGTTAAATTGAGGATGATTGAGGTATTACTGATCACAGTGAAATTGATTGGTTTAGAGGATTTGGTGATCAGGTTAAGGATTGTGATTTCTGGTTTGTGAACTGTTTTTGATTCGAGGCATTAAGGTAGTTCTTTATTTGATTATTTTAATTGATCTTAATTTGAGGTTTCTAGTTAGATTTCACTCTTACGAGCTCTAGTGAGCTTACCGGGTTTGTGTGTAAACCCGGTGCACCTGTGGTTGGGTGCAGAGTTTGGTTTTTCAGGTTAAGCAGGCTGAGGAGACAGTGGAGAGAAGACGAGGCAGTGGAACCAGCAGCATTTCAGAACTTTATTTTACAGTTTGATGTTCGTGTAAAAAGTTTTACAACTTGGTTTTATAAATGTGCTTTTGTAATTTACAGTTGTTTCAATAAAATTATTTTATATTCATGGCTCACAGTTTCAGAAAAGGGCCCACAGTTTCAGGAAACAGTTTCCAGTTTTCAGTTTGTTTTCATGTACCCGAGGGTCGGGCGTGACATGTATACAAGACCCTTCCAATGTGGGATCCCTCATGGGGGCCTACTCCATATAATATTTCAACGATCCGAACCGTCTAATCTTTAGGTTTTTATTCAAAGATTATCCTTGCAAAAGATTAGTCAAGTCGGAAATTATTTACCTATCTAACTTTGATAAAATAAATAGACGAACCAAATCTCTTTCATGAAACCATCTATTTGTCGAACCAAACTTAGATAAGTAAATGATTTTCGATTTGACTAATTTTTTGCAAGAATGATCTATGAATAGAGGCTTAAAAAATAGATGGTTTGGATTGTTGAAAACTTACAAGGAGTGGGCCCATCTGACCTATCTCACAATTAACCTTAAATGTGGGATCCCACACTTGAAGATGCCTGTATATATATATATATATATATATGTGCGTGTGTGCGTGTGTGTGCGTGTGTGTGCTGAGATATCAGTTCAAATAGCAAATGAACACATACAAAATATGGAGATAATAGTTTTATTAATTTGGTTTACCATACTTATGATAGATTTGTCGGTAATGAGAGCTAAGGCAATGTTATATGCTTGACTTGTTTATAGAAGACTTTTGATCTGTTATACAAATTGTTAAAATTTGGTTGCCATCTTTACTAATCTAAAAAAGTAATTTGTGATCTATTTTTGCAATTGCTTTGAAGTCATCTTTCAAAAACCCCTACAGAAGCAATTTCCAGTATCAATTTTTTTTTGCTTTCTCTTTTAGCTAGCCTAGTTGCTTGTCTACCATTTAGCTAGATCTACATCATAGCTTGTCTAGCATGGAGCATTCTTATTATTCCTCATTGAAAAGTTTTCCAAATATATTTGTTGATTATTTTTCAATTTATGCAATTCAGCAGTGACTATATGCATTAAGATATTGGTCTTCTTTCCTATTCTCACTATTGAACTAGTTGACTATACTTCCATAATTGAGTGGAGGATGTGAGGTTGCAAGTTTAGAGCCTAATGGCTGGTACACAAGTCAAATGGGTAGTGGATGTTTCTTGAGGAAAGAGGTTTGGCAAGGTAAATGCTTTCAAGAATATTCAAGTTGTTGATAGCTCCAATAATCTTAAGACCCTTAAAAGTTGGACACCTTCACTTAGCAATCAAACTGCTATAATGTTCAACTGGTAATAATGGGAATGAGTCAAGGCATACTATGAAGGTTGGGCAAATTCACTGAGCATGCAATGTCAAAAATCATTTTGCCCAATCTTTACTTTCCCATGTATCATTTAGTCTAGTGCAGTATAAAGCAACATGACAATACGTCCTGCAACCCACCCAAGATGTGTTATTGCTCATTCCAGGGAAATAGCTTTAGACCTTATAACTTCAGTGATAATATGCGATGTTGTAGCCCAAAAATTTCTTGCAACATGTAATTATGTATTGAACTAGAAATCTATAAGGTGCTAATTAAATCATATATTCACAAGGTTGTATGTGAAGACTGCTTTATTCTAATACATAATTTATTATAGAATTAGGTCCAAAATCCACACCAATTTACATAACATATTTAAACATATTCGATAGGGCCTCGGCATGGTGCTGACATCGTGTTGACACATGAAATTCCAACTAGCTACAACAAATGACGACATCATGTGTTGACATGGTGTCAATGCCCTGTTGAAAGGGTGTAAACTGTTGGGTCCCTCCTCCCAAAGAAGCCAGTGCTTGAGTGATGCAGAGCCCATGGATCCCACCGTCTACCACCACACAATCAATGACACCCGATTTCCCACTTTCTACACTGAACTCCAGCTGAGGAATGCTGGAGGGCTCTTTGGCAGTAGATTAGCATCACCATTTGAGGAAGTGGTGAGTGGGTTTGATTGGTTTAGGCCCACCAAAATGGAGGGAGGTTGGTGATTGTGAGAGTCTGGGAAGAAAAGAGATTGAATGTCCATGAATTGAGAAAGGTCTATGAGTTTGGTAGCACTCATGGCCATTGGCAAAGGAGAATGAGAGAAAGAGAAGGCAACTTATTTTCTTATAACAGAGAGATCGTGAAAGAAAAGGCACAGTGGGCATTTTGGCCTTCTTATCAAAGGGTAATTTTGTGTGGTTTAAGGACAAAAAGCTATAAAAGATTGAAAAGAGAGAGCCGGGTTAGAAAGGTGTTTTTGGTATTAAAAGGGTATATTTAATAAAATTACACTACATATATCTGATATTATATGATAAATTATTAATTTGGAAATAATATTAAGTTTACTAATTATGTGTCAATCAAATGATCTGCTTAGGACATTTGGAGTGGGTCTTCAAAATGATGTACTATCACCGATCTCTTTTTCTATGTTTTTTTTTCTTTGGCAAGAATTTGTTATTGAAAAGGATAAATAGTTATTTTGGTCTCCAAATTATTACACTTATATCAGTTTGGTCCTCCAGCTTCTAATTTAAAAAATTAAGAACTTTAACTTTTTCAATTTTGTCAATTGATGACTTTTTCATCAATTTACACATTTTTTTATTTAAATTTATGTTTTTATAACACTATGTAAAGTACTTTTTAAAGGCAAAATATTTCATTTCATTTAGATTTTACCCTTTTTTTCTCTTTTGTTAAAAATTGCCCAGCATTTGCTGCATCCTCTTGGGGCAAATCGCTGTAGTAGGGGTACAACGGAGATGGAGATGGAAATGAGAGCCGCGGTAGACATAGAAATAGGGGAAGACATAACCCCACCACTCCCTCCCCTTTCTTTTGCTCTCCACCACTCCCTTCTCTCCTCTCACTGCTCTTCCTGCTTCTCTCCCCTCCCTCCCCAACCTTTCCCTCCTCTTCTTCATCTTACCCCCACCTTTCCCAACAATTCCCACCATGTCCCCTCCTCCTTCTACTGCTCCCCACTCTGCTCCGCCTCCGACTCCCCCCTCCACGTGTCCAGCGCCGAGCCCCACCTCCTCCACCTCCTCCAATCCCGCCCCTCCACGTACCCCCACGGCGACTCCTCCGACCTCCGCGCCGCCCTCCGCCTCCTCCAATCCCTTCCCGCCACGTCCCCATCCGCCCCCCGCATCGCCGGCCTCTTAACCAACCGCCACAAACTCCTCCTCCGCCACGACCGCGCTCTCGCCCCCAGAATTCGCGACGGCGCCAGGGCTATGCTTCTCGCCACAAGAATGCGAAACGACGCCGCTCATAACGAAACTACTACTGTGGCTCCAGACGACGCCGTGTTGGAGGAGGCTGTGCTCTGCCTGGTGCTAACCAACGCCGTGGAGGTGCAGGATCAGACCGGGCGCACCCTTGGCATTTCCGTGTACGATCCGAGCTTCTGCTGGATCAACCACAGCTGTTCTCCCAATGCTTGCTACCGCTTTTCAGTGTCGCCGCCACCGCCTTATTCCCACGACACGCCGCCGCTGCTTATTGTTCCCTCTGGCCCCTGCGCCGGCCATTCAACACTAGTAATCCTTCCATTTTTGGAAATATTTATTTTACCATTTGCAACTTGTTTTTATTTTTTAATAGAATTTATAATGGAATATAATTCAGAGGTGTGAGATTGATATTTGTTGCAGATTGAGAGTGGTGTTTGTAGCAATAATGTATTAGCAAAAGGTGTTGTCAGTCCTTTGTTTTCTTTTGTTTTTTTGGTTTAAATTAGGGTTTCAAATTTCCCAGTATGATTGATATTGTGAGTGAATGTAGAATGCAGGGGCTATGGTCCAAGAGTGATAGTTAGAAGCATCAAGAGAATCAAGAAAGGAGAGGAAGTGACTGTTTCGTACACTGACTTGTTGCAGCCAAAGGTATCTTTGTTTTATCTACAAATGAACGAATTACAATTTCGAATTTTGTATGAATGTAATGCAGATCAACTGAATGCCATATTGTCATGTCGATAAGATGAGAATTTTTTAGTGTCATTGTATGTTTAATGTCCCTGTCTTGAGAAAAATAAACCTGATATGACAATGCAAGACAATCCTACTTACTGATTTCCAGTTGTTATCGTGTTCATGTTGTATATCGATTACTTCTTTCTTTCTGATGTTGTATATTTTCTCGCGATTACCTTCAGGTGATGAGGCAGTCAGAGTTATGGTCAAGGTATCGGTTTATTTGCTCTTGTAGGAGATGTAGTGCATCACCCCTAACTTATGTGGACCAGGCTTTGGAGGTGAGAATTATTGGAAACTTTCTGTTTCTAAATTTGAACTTTGAGACATCATGGATATAGCTGAATGTTTTGATGGAGTATCTTGAACAGTAATTAACCTTCAGCTGCAATACTCCAGGAAATATCTGCATCCAATTTCAACTCTTCCGGTTTGAATTCAGATATAAACTTCAACAGGGATAAGGCAACCCAGAGATTGATTGATTACATTGATGATGCTATAGCTGACTATCTGTCAATGGGTGATCCTGAATCTTCTTGTGAGAGGCTTGAACATGTGCTTACACAAGGTCTCTCCAATAAGCAGTCAGAGTGCAGCAAAGAAAAACCTCGGCTGACTTACTGGTTGCACCCCTTGCACCACCTCTCTCTAAATGCCTACACAACATTGGCTTCAGTGTATAAAATCCGTGCAAATGACTATGCTGAAATGGATGGTCGTCTATCGAAAGCTTTTGACCTGAGCAGGATCAGTGCAGCATACTCCTTGTTGCTTGCAGGTGCAACTCACCATCTTTTCCACTCAGAATCTTCTCTACTTGTATCTGTTGCGAATTTCTGGACAAGTGCAGGGGAGTCCTTGTTAACTCTTGCCAGAAGCTCAGTCTGGAGTGAGTTTGTCACGTGGGATTTGCCTGCGTCAAACCTATGTTCTATAGCAAAATATAAATGTCGAAATTGCTCGTTGATAGATACATTTGAAACTTATTCATTTCATGGTCAAATTCAACAAGTGGATTTTCACAATGTATCAAGTGAGTTCCTTAATTGTGCTACTAATTTTACACAAAATGTGTGGAATTTTCTTGGTCATGGTTGCCACTACCTGAGACTGTTAAAGAATCCTATAGATTTCAGCTGGCTTGGTACCACAAACTATTCCAGTGTAGGGAAAGTTCTGGGTCAGTCTATTGGCACTGAAGTCGGCTCTATTTGGGGGACTGAGAGAAGCATATCTGAAAGTGAAGCAGAGGGATACACCAACCACGTAAGGACATGCATTTTTAAGCTTGGTTTCCACTGCTTACTCTATGGAGGATGTCTAGCGATCATATGTTATGGTAGGCATTCCCATTTGACTTGTCATGTTCGTAATATTTTATATGGTGAAGAGAAATTGTTAAATCCTTTTATGGAACCAAATTGAGTTAGTTAGTTTGTACTTGATTTGCTGTTAATTGTCGTATTTAGTTGAAATGCATATGATCATTTAAATTTGGTAGACTTGTGCTGCCAGTTGCATACTTGGGAACTCTTGCTTATTGATATGAACTTATCAATTATGAATGTCAGTTTGCATGAGAATCATAATTTAAATTCTGACCACGTTTATATTATATGTGATTCACCTCCAATGCTACTTTTCTTGCCTCGTTTGATGCATGTGATTAAGTTAGATAGGCTAGATGACTAGATTCACGTGTATTCAAGAAAAAAGCTTATGACTTGAAGAAAGAAGATGAGAAGGGGAAATTTATCATTTCCAATCCCAAAAAAATGGTAGAATTAGTGAGATAAGTTTTCCCGTGTGGTACTCTTTTAAATTAGAAGACACTCTCTCGCATTTCCCTTCACTTCACATGAATTTAGCTATTTAACATATCCAATTAATCCTATGCATCAAATGAGGCTTAATGGATGTGTAAGAATTGCCACGCTAATGTGAGTGAGAAAATTAGTAGTTTTCACAAGGGCTAGGACATCATGAATCACCTTTTTCGCTTGAACTTCATTTCAAGTAGAGGCCATCACCTATGCATCAAATGAGGCTTAATGGATGTGTAAGTATTGCCACGCTAGTGAGTGAGAAAATTAATAGTTTTTCAAAAAGTTATAGAAGACTTAAGGGCTCAAGGTCATGTTTTAATTTCCAAAAAAACAGATCATAACCAACGTAAATCTAAAATAAATCTTACACACTTAAAAAACATTGACTCAATAACTAACTAAACCTCATGATGGTATTTAAGTATGTTTCACTTACCAACTTCATTGATCTTGTGGTATATCTCTTCATAATTTGGAGAGATCCAAAGTTTGAACCGACTTCACCGAAAAAGAAAAAAGAACACAGAATGCTTATTACCTCATAATCTTTCACAAGGGCTAGGACATCATGAATCACCATTTTCGCTTGAACTTCATTTCAAGTAGAGGCCATCACTCAAAACATACTTCACTCACTCAACTGGACTTGACATATATAACACACATTACAAAACTTGGGTTTAATGTAGGAATTTCCAATACCTCCCATTTAAAAGACTCTTGCATAAATACACTGCGTTAATCTTGGTAAAAGTGTTATCATGATTTTGTATTTAGTTTAGCCACGTTTGTTGGGCATGATTGGATTAAAAAGGATAATCAACAGTGGATTGGATTGTAAAGCATTGCATTGGAATTCCTAAGTCTAATCCAATACCATGTTTGGTGGTGCACAAGACTAAAACCTAGGATTGGCAAAATAAGATTACATTAGACATAGTTTTTCAAAAATCATGAACAATTTTTTTTTTTTCACAATTTAGAATAATAAATTAAACAAGCTAAAATAACAATATATTTTTTTCATCCTCAAATTAAACATAGAAATGCAAAAAAAAGAAATCAAATAAACAAAGAAATCAAAAATCCAAAATAAAATTCCAAGAAAATAGTAAAAATCAAGTAAAAATCCAAATCAAATCCAAAGTTGTATACAGATATATCCGAGAGTGAAATTAATAGAGTTGGGGATTCTTGATCTTGCAATTTTAGATCTGAGATAGACTTAGCAGAGAGAAGTGAGAAAAAGAGAAATAAAGAGAGGAGAGAGAGAGAGACAGACGCGAAACTGAGCCAGATGAAGCAGCAATGTAGCATAAAGAAGAGAGAAGAGAAGAGAAGAGAGAGAGAGAGAGAGAGAGAGAGAGAAAGAAAGAAACGTGAAACAGAGCCAGATGAAGCAGAAACGTGAAACATGAATAGGGATGACAATTATCCATGTCCTCACCAGGCCCTGCGGGGCCCACCTCGATTAAGTGAGTATGGTAATACCACTCCCCGCCTCGCCCGCCCCGTATACTCGTTTAACTTAATAAATATATTCTATAATATTAATTTTATAATTATATTTCAATTTTCTGTTATAATTTTTTATTATTCTTTTGAATTTAGTAGTATTATAATCTAATTTAATGATGTTTTAATGTAATATGTCTATGTTAGTACATTTTATCTATATTATATTATATATTTGTGTTAACTTAGTATAATTTTAATAAGAAAAAAAGTAATAAAAAAAAAAAGATATGGGGCCCCACATACCCGACCGGGACCCCATATACTTGACGGGGCAAGGATGGTACTGGCAAACCCAACCCCGCCCCGCCCCGTTGCCATCCCTAAACATGAAGCATCAACGTGAAACAAGAATAAGTTATCCTTACATTTTTGGCTGAATAAGCTATCCAATTAGATATAACATAAATAGAATTAGGCAGAATTGTGAGTTTTCCAAACCAAAATCTTTTTTGAAGCCCAAACATGGAATAATGATTATTTTTCTTATTCCAACCTCCTATCCTGCCCAACAAACGGGGCCAGATTAAAATAATTTGTAAATGTATTAGAATATTTTATTGCATTGAATAAGAAATTGCTCCGAGAGTCTTACATTCTACCATTTATGAAGATTCTGACACAAATGACTACTTTGGGACTTTTTACCTTATGTATAGAATTTACACTTTATTTTTGTTCTTCCCAAGTTAAATGAACATAGATTTTACACTTTAATGTGTCATATTGATTTTATTGTCTAGGGTGAGACCGTGAGAGTTTAAAATTGTTTATCGTCCATCCTTCCAAACACATCTTCGACTGCCAAGACTGTTACTTTAAAATTTTATGGTAATTTTATTTTATCATTACCAACATTAGTTGTCCTGGTAAATTTCTCAGTCCATATATTTTTTTTTTGGGATCATGTTCATAGAAAGTGATACATGATGGGAATTAAGATCAGATGATGGGTTCGAACAATTGTAGACATCTGATCATGTAATTTCTTTTTTTTCTTTTTTTGGTTCTTTTGGTGCTCAGACAAAACTGCTTCCTAAAATTTCCACTGCATAAATTAATAGGCCCCAGTCAACAGGCTTCCTTCTTTGAAAAAAAACAAAGAAACAAAGAGAGAAAAAGAATTTGGCTCAATGCTTGAAACCCAGCAACATCTGGATCACAAGTCAATCAAAGGATGTAAGTTTTGGAATTGGTAATGATGTTATGGCAAAAACTCTAAGCAAACCCAACTCAAACTCAAGAAGAGACAATTACCATGCAGGAATGGTTGACAAAACGAGCAATCCCTCCTTTGCATGTAGCATCAATAATATGTTCTTTATCTATCTTGAAGAAGTAGCAAGCACTCTTGTACTGAAGCTTTTTTCCAGATTCATATTCATTTTCCCTTTTATCGGAGACACGTAGCCCCACAATCTCTCCAACATACTCAACAACCATTTCACTGTGGGGTTCATGTAATTTCTTTGATTAAAGCTTTGGGATCATTGATAAGTGTGCATTAAATTCACGTAATCCCTCAGGATCTAGTGTTTGATTTGAACTAATATGACTGTGCTTGCCCTCGTGCCATCGGACATGAGGGCAAACATACGATGTCCTTGAGACCATATTATAATTATTGTTGGTTGATCCTTGTGGAATAAAAAAAGACACCTAATGGACCTTTTGGAGAGTAAGGTGCAGGCTTCACATCGACAATGGTTTGTTTGAATGTTAGGCTAGCAGTAACATGACTTGCATATCTTGCTGGCTTGACAAAACTTGATGTAACATGCAATCGTTATCTGATTGCAGCACATGGACAACTCTTATATTAGTGATTCCAATAACATTGGTTCATCTGAAAAATTTGAATTGGCAAATGAACCTCCTGCAAAAAGCAACACACTACAAAAAAAAAAAAAAAGGATATTACATCAACATCATCTATGTCTGTCCTTTGAGAACATCAAAGCCTACGTTTGCCAAATAAATGGCTATTACATCAACACCATCTAAAATTGCCTGATCCATGCCAGCAAGAACATCAAAGCCAACCATTCCTTCATCTCAAACATCAATTGCATGATCCCTCATGGGGCTCATTTCATATAGTATTTAAACGATCTGAACGGTAAAACCAGAGATAGACTTGGTCTAGCAAGACCCGTACAATCATCCAAAAAAAGGCTAGAAATGACAAGGGGAGGAGAATTAAAAGTATAAAAACCTAGATCGCACGGATGACCCATATATGGCAGCCAACCCATCAGCAACACAATTTTGGTCGTTGTAAATATGTCTCAGTCACAACCCAATCTCTGTGAATAACTTCTTTACAGCCACTAATAATACTAAGAAGATGATGAAAATTATCCACCGGGTTTAGGATGAGGTTGATAGCAAAGGCCGAATCCAATTCCACCTCAAGCTTTCTACAACCAGTATCTCAAGCCAATAAGAGCCCTCTGAACAGCCCCCACAGCTCAGCATCCAAAACCTGACCTTTTCCAAGGTTCACAGCAAACCCATTAATCCATCTACCATGGTCATCTCTCAGGACCCCTCTAGAAGAAATATTCCCAGACTCCTGAACCATATATTTTTAAGTCTATATTCAAATATTATCATTGGAAAAAATTAAGCAAATCAGAAACCATTAGCTTATCAAACTTTGATCAAATAAATAGACGAACAATATATTCGATAAACAGTTGAAATTGTGATTATTTAATTAATGGTCAAATGGTTTCCGATTTATATAATCCTTCAATGGAGACCAGGAAAGTAGATGATTCTGATTCTTGAAATATAATGTGGAGTAGGCCTATGAAGAATCCCACAAATAATCCTAAATGTGGGATCTCACACTTGAAAGGCCTATATAAGTATACATATATTTATATAGGCCTCTTCAAGTGTGAGATCCCACATTTAGGATTATTTGTGGGATTCTGTTTCACTATAATAGAATTGTAACAATTCTTTATTGATGACATTCCATTGTGTTATTAATTATGATCTAATATTTATACACTTCTTCAATTATATAATTTGTACATATTTTATCTTCTTATTAGGTAATTATGGTTTTTGACTAAAGATGAAAACCATTAATTTGTAGCTATCGGCACGTGCTCTGCACATGTCCATTGATATTTTTATTATTTTTTATTCTTATTTTTATTTTATTTTAAGTTTTATAATTTTTCACATTTTCTCCACGTTTTAAGGTGATGGGGTGATTTTTTAAATTTATTTATTTTATTTTAATGGTTGTATTTTACAACTATATCCTTATTTATTATGTTTGATTATTTGTTAAAGGAAGCATAAATTTGGCAATCTTATTTTAGTGAAGCTTGTAACACCAATTCTCTTTCTTAACATTATAATATTAAAGATAAGCTCCCGCTATTTGAATTTTTACTTACTTTAAAAAAGTTAAACTCATCCAACCCTTCCTTTGCCACACCATGGTTAGAGGTCATGTCAATAAGAAAAATAAGAAAAAGATCTATGTCATAATAGGACAAAATCAAGCAAATTTGCTTCTCATACAATCAAAAAGCCTGAGACATCATTATTAAACCTATATAGTTAAAAACAATTCAATTTCATCTTTTTTTTAATTTATAAAAAGAATGGCATATCAAAATAATAGTTATAATAATGTGAAAGTCTACCCATTAATTATCTCTATGTTTTTCAACAGAAATTTTTGATGGTATCACTACAATTTCGTCGCCTAAACCTTTAGGCGACAAAAAAATTTGCCGGCTTGTTGTCTAAAACCCGTAGCCTAAACCCTTAGGTGAGGAAATAAAATGGTTTGTCACCCAAAACCACATAAAGAGACGAAATAAGACTTACTTTAGGCGACGAATATTATTTCGTCTATTTGTGGCCTAAGATCATTTTAAGCGATGGAGTAGTTCGTCATGTAAACACACTTTGGGCAACAAAATGTGCATTTCATCGCCTATAATAGCTTTAGATGACGAAATTATTAGTTGCTTAGAAAGACTTTGGGTGACATACGACATATTTCATCACTTAAAATAATTTAGCCAATGAAATATTTCGTTGCCTAAATATTTAAGAGTCAAAAGTATTCTTTGCTCAAACATTAATAAACTTAAATTTTTTAATTTAAGTTATTTCTATATTTTTTGAATATTATTATTTTTTACCAATTTGTATATTTATTTGTATATTAATATTATTAATAAAAATTAATATATTGAAAACCATTAGAAAAAAATTTAAATTAATATTCTATTAGTTAAAAACAATAATATCCATACATGCGGAAAATATCTGTACACGATAAATAATAAATATCCGTGACCATAGTGGTCATCCTAATTCGTAATCAAACCCCGATGCGTCGTCATCCCTGTCTGATGGTGACGGTTGCGATGACATCCTTGAACCTGGTGGCATCGTCATCATAGGAACAAGCAGCATCCCAGTCATCACCGGATATAAATGCTGAATGAAAGTGATGAATGATTGCATCTAAGAAACCGACTACTACAACTGTGAATATTTCGTCGCCATTTCCTCATGAGCTACTCTCACGCTTTGTTCCAGCTATGAATATTTCGCCACCTCTGCCTCTCTCACAGCATGTAGCTCCTCCTCCAATTGGTGCACACAACTTTTCAACCCCGCTACAGCTGGAGGTGACTGAGAAGATGAGGATGAGCCCTGAAGGTCATGAACCCGCCTATATCCCATGCCTCCTGTGTCTCTACTGGGCCTCACACTTAGCGAGCCTATCATGATATGAAGGCCAACCTCGGGATTAGTAACTGGGATCTCCTCCAATGGAGTATTTGAAGGAAGTTGCCGCTCCTCGAGTAGAGTCTCCAAATATCTAGTTCTGGTCACGTCATTTCATACTTAAAAAATATTATATGCACAAGTTAGAAATTAAGAAAATTAAATTTGGGTATATAAAAATTTAATAAAAAATGAAATATAAAAAATTAACGAATTTAGCCTAAGCAGCATCATCGCCGGCTGAACAAAGACATCTCCGAACGTGTACAAAATTAACTGTTCAATGTTGAAAATATGCTCAAGGTGTGAGGTTCTACGCATAAATACACTTGAATAGTATAATTCTATTAACTTTCTTCATGATACAATGTGTTGTTTCAATAATTGTGAAGACCATAACATGATTTCAACGATCGAAGTCATTTATTTTCATTGTTCATACTCACAGATCATCGCTCTAAAATTTTGGCTTAATCAAAATTCATTTAAACGTTCAATTATCATTATAAAAATCACAATCGTTGATAAAGGTGACTACCGATGCCACACTTATACAACTTTGATTGAAGTAAGTTTTTGTATAGATGATCTATGAGTGAGGGCTTAATAAATATATAAGAAAAATGGGCTATTGGGGCACTATTGTATGGGCGGTTTAGGAGAAGCACCTCAAATTTTTAAAAGGTAGAGGTGTAATTTGGGCAGTTTAGGAGAAGTGCCTCTAACATTTTAGTAAGAGGTGCAAAGGTTTTGGTGCCTAAATTTTGTACCATGTAAAATAGCCACACTTAAATTTCTGCCTCTACATTTTTCCATATTTTTTTTATTAATATTAAAGTTTTTTTTTATCTGCCCCTATTTTTCAAAAATAGTAACACTTAGAAACCACTCCTATATTTTTTCAAAGAAATAAAGCAAATAAAAATAAACTCCTATTCTTATATTTGTGGCATAAGAGAAAGGCCCCTGGCATTTTAACAAAATGTGGCAAGTGGTTGGCATCTAAATATTTTGCATCTAAAGATAATAACATATATCAATCTACCTCTATAGTTTTTAAATTATTTTATTATTATTAAAGGCATTTTGTATCTGCTTCTATTCTTTTTCAATTAATATAGCCAACTATTCAGTTTCCCTCTCAAATTAGGACATCTCTTGAGAGGGAGAGAACGAGCAAACGGGGAAACGTGGTCTGGTCTGCTATATTTCATCATTGCTTCTATATATTTAGTTTGTTTGACTCGATTTATTGCTTGTTTTGGTCACTTACATAGTTACACATTAAATTAGTGGCATAGTTTAATTGCGGGACATCAATGTTGCTGAATCAATTGTTCTTATAGTGACTTGTTGGCTTTGGGTTATATCCAAAGACCCACCAGGTCCTGTACGTGTTCCATTGTTAGCCATATATGCATATATCAATTTAGCTGATAGGCATTTATATATGAACTAGCTCTACAGATGTGCTTTGCTTTGCCAAAATTGGCTGATGTCTCAAGGGATAAAACAATATAAGACAATTAAATTTTCACTTTCAGTTCAATTCAATCTTAGGCTGATAATTAAAATACAAGACTTATTCACTGCACAGAGTTTAAATCTCAGAGTTGGCAATTATTTTATAAGCAGAATCTTCAAAGTTTGGTTAATGATTACTAGCTCCAAAAATGACCGGTAGTTGTTTGAGTAGTTCAATATTCGAATTTTTTTTCTAATTCACTGATGTTATGTAAATTATTGTGTGTTTTGTACAGCATCCAGCAACCCTTAAACAATGCAGGAAAAGAAAATAAATTATAATTTTTATCTTATCTCTAAGTAGTTTTTTCCTTAGAAAAAGGGCAACAAAAGTCCATTCCACCAAGGCTGATCCAACTAGTTAGACTAAGCATATTTCATTATAAAATGTATTCTCTTATTTTGTGTTACTTTCTTGGAAATTGATTTTACTATCTCAATCTGTTTTTCTATCATGTATGCATATATACAATAAGTGGTTTATATATGGCTTGATTCTTTTGCATTTGATCTGTTTCATTACTTTAACTGGTTTGCCAACTGTTGAGTTATTGACAGACAGTGTAATACAGTTTAAAGCAGTGCTTCCAATATCAGTCCTATGAAAAATATTGTGTTGCTGATAGCATTCTTAGTAACTTCATGTAATCTTGCTTTACTGACCTCTGTAGATTTTTCTAGAGGCCTGGCCAGGTACTATTGTGGGGGATAATAATTAATAGTGCCCTGAGCATGATTTTGGCCATGTTAAATGGCTACATTCGTATGTATTCAAAAAAGAAAATGAGGAGTGTACGTCTTCTAACATAAAGGAAGAAGATGGATTAGCCGCTAGGAAAAACTTGTGGGGATTGAAAGGAATAAATTTTTTAATGATTGAATGCATCTTCTTCTCATCTTTCTCCTTTAACTTAGAAGTTTCTCATTGAATCTAGCCATTTAATTTATCTATTTCAATTATATGCATCAAAATGAGACCTTATTGTAATGCTGATCACCATAATATATTCAAAGTGTGATAAGTAATTATTGTGCCCATCTATATCAACTAGTCTTTCTAGAAATTAATTCTAGATGGGAATTTAACTCTACTTTGTCTTTCTATATATCTTGATTTCCCTCTCCTGCCATCTCTCTTTTTTCTCTTCTTTACCCTGCATATATTCTATCTTTCTCTTTGTTCTCTCTCAATTTCTCTGTCCTACTCTTACATCATCAGGTCTGGCCTGACTGCTTCAGACATAGCTAGCTAGAATAAAGCTCCTTTGTGCATGTTTTGAGTCTTTGACTGATCTTTCATTTCACAAGCAGAGTAATGCATATCCATCGTTTAACTGGAAAGTGCAAAAGTTCAGCTGCCTATATAAAAGGATAGACCAACCCTAAGGCTCTTTTCTGTGATGCCATGCACACAACAATACCTGATTTTGCATTACAAAAAGATAACTTTGAAGTTAGATATTACTTAGCTTCATTGCATAGATCAAATATCATTTTCTCACTTCAGATATTGACTAGTAAACATTGTGTACATTAGTTTGAGTATCAAATTAACACTGGTTAAATTCCCTTTTAGAGTCTTGGATTTAATTAATTCCTATGTGTTCTGCATGTTTAACTTAAGGTAAAAGTGAAGGCTAGCTGCATGTTTAGTAAATCAATAATCTTGTACGGTAAAGTAACTTTATTATAATGGTAATGGTAATTAGACAGTAGCATGGCCAAGATTGAGTAACTTTATTATAATGGAATCCAGATTTAGTGACTGTATAAGACTTTACATAATGCATTTACCTTTTTTTTTATGACTAGTGAAGATTTCCATGTTT
>QANT01006388.1:0-11146 GCA_003254885.1 Purshia tridentata
TCACTATCATTGTCACTCTCACCACTAATGATAACTTAATGATAGCTTAATGATAGCCTTAGCATGTAATCCCTAAATTAAGAGGCCATAAAGTATGTCTTCTTTTTAAAGGTCCATAAATTATGCATTTTTGTGATATGACATTTATGTATTTTTCTATAAGATATTATGTTTATGGGGCCCTTCTTTGGTGTGGAGAGAAATTGCGAGTTGGGTGCGTAAGAAAAAACACAATGATAGGATTTCATTAATACTGTGGATTCCTGTGAATGTGGTGCTAAAGCTAAACCCTAACATAACGCCTCTATCAAATCCATTCTATACCCTAGGAAGGGATGAGGTGAAAAGATGAATTTACTCTCAAAACTCAGGAAATGAAGCAGCTCGAATAAATATATATATATACCAACCCAAACATTGGTACAATTGAAATGTACCTATATATATAATTTTTTTTCTCTTACTTGTTTGATTATTTTTTATGAGTTAATATATTTTTTTATTATATAATATAAATGGATATTATCATTTATTATTTCAAACTAAAAAATATAAAACTAGATAATCTTGAATGTTTTAATTAAAAATGTCTGAATAGATATTATCTTTTATAATTTTTAAAATTAATTCATATTGATTAGCTTAATTTTAAGAGATAATATAAGTCAAAATTTTAAAAGGTCTATTTTTTGGACCTCAGTCTAAAAAATTAGATTTAAGTATTAATTTAAATTTCTATATGGTTTTAGTCTGAATGACCCTTCAAAATTGGATATATTTCTAATTATTCCTAGTAAATAAGAGTTAATAGTGATAGTTATTCTAGAGTGGAATAATACTTTGGGGGCATACTCATGTGATAAATCAAAGGAGAGAAAAGGTTTTAAATGCTAAAGACTTTGACAATTACAAAACTATCCTTTTTGGTTTTCTAAAACTTAGTTGGTGTGGGTGGGTATTAATTATTTGTTGCAGGGGCAAATAATGGAGGCTGTGTTTTTAGCATTTAAGTGGCAAACAGCCACTGTTGGCGTGTCAGATAGCTAATTCACTCTCCAATAATGTCGCATGTAAATACACAGACGGTCTAGATAATGGGACCGTCAGTGATCAACGGTCCAGATTATCTGGCCGTTACAGCTTTAAAAAAAAAAAAGGCACTCCACAATTCAGATCATCTGGCCGTGATCAACAATCCAGATTCTCGGATGAGGTCGATTAGGTCAAGGGCACTCCACGATCTAGTAAAGCAAGATCTGGTAAAACAGCTCTGGATGCGCCAAGGAAGTTGCGCCCCTGCACGACGTCAGCTTTGAACATCGACGTTTGAAGTGTTTCGTTGTGTTTGTTATTTATGTATGTGCTGCATTTTGTTTAATTATGTCATATTTGTGTGCCTGTTTGTGTTTGTCGTTTTGGCATTCACCTTTGTGTGCTTGTTTGTGTTTGTCGTTGCATATTGTAATGTGAACTGAATAAAATCCTGTTGTGTTTAATTGTCTTGTTTTATGTTGGATTCGAATATCTAACTTGACATGACACAACTAGGATAGTGATAAGACCATATACTGACTTCGCACTCCTTTAGATGCAAAAATCTCTATTATTCACATGCGGGAATCGAGTGTCTGTGATTCATCAAAGAATCCAATAGGCAAGTCATGCCCTTTTCTCTTAGAAATTCCAAGGTTTAACTGGTAGGCCAACACATCTACAATACTATCGTTAGAAATGGCTTCCTCCTCCAAGAATGGCTTTGGCGAGAGCTCCAAGCAGTCTGTTGGTGAGAAATTTGTGCGACACCCTGAAGACCCAATAAATGACCCAAGGTGTAAGTGTGACGATCCGAACGACTACAACCCAAATTGCGAGGTATGTACAGCATGGTTTTAGATTGACCCAATAATGCAGTTCTGTCAGTGCGACAGTGACAGAGTTGGACCATTGTGCCATTATTGTATCAAGAGGGACATGGGCCTCCCAATACCCAAAGACCTAGGGCTGCGACCATGCACTTGTGGGAAGAGCATTCAACCATGGCTCGATTGTGAGGCCAAAACAGATATATGTTTTTGGGTTGGGTATAAAAATATTTATGTGAACCCACGTAATTTTCTAAAGCCCACCCATGAGAACAACTGAAGATTGTCGTAGATTCATTACTTTGTTGTTAGATGTTGTGTTTAATTTAATGTCAGACACTCATTCTAGTAATTAAGTATTTTAAGTTGTTTTTGTTGTTAATTTTATGTATTTATTATAATATTTGAGATGTTTTAGTATGGTTTTTTTTATAAAAAATGACAAATAAATCAATAAAACATTTCTAAATTATAAATAGGTTATTGCATAATTTCATATTCCATAATAATCAATGGTATATTTTAAGAAATTACTAATGGCCCATCCAATACCTAATTTATTTTAAAAATTAATTTTGTTAATATACTTTTTTGCCATTCTATTACTTTTTCAGAAAGTTGCTTGAATATGAATAAAGAAAAGATGATCACATAATTTAACATAAAATTATAAATAAACTTAGTAAGTGTATGAGATTGCTCTATCTATTGGCTAAGATTAAACATTTCTAATCTAAAGGCTAAAACGTCAATATAAGACAAAAATATCATGTTTCTTCATTTTTAATTAAAAAAATTTCAAGACTAAGTAGATGACAATGATTATTTTTAAAAAGTACTTGAATTGATTATGTTACGTTGTCATTAACATTTTTATCAAACTGTTTTTATTATACGAATTATATATTTTACATAAAATACAAGTTATGTTCTAGTACTTCTATATTCATTTAAAATATTCTTAGCTGAAATTATTTATGTGGACTTTGAATAATTTGGGACTTGATTCAGTTAATAACCTATTTGTGGGCATAAGGTTGTACGCAATTTATCAACTCATGTTTGTATTGACTAAGATAAGTTTCAGTGGATGTATAATAGTGTATGTTTTTTTTGCATGGAAAATTGAAATTAAAGTATATCAAGATTTATAAAAAAGAATAAATTTTATTTATGATGACAACCAAGTATATTGTATACGTTGAAATGATATGAATAATTTACCTAATAGCTCATTTTACAGTTTGAAAAGTTAAAGACACCATATTCAAGTTTTATTTTTGGACACTATGATGCACCTACTTATTTGAAAAAAATGTGTTGTGTTTTTTTTTTCTAATTTTGGACACTGTGATGTAGCTACTGATTTTGGAAAAAATGTGTGGTGTTTTTTCTTTTTTGTTTTTTTTTTTTAAATTTTGGACACTACAATGCAAGTACTAATTTAGAAAAATGTGTGGTTTTTTTAGTATATGTATGACAATATCTGTTTAGATTTTTATAGATATTAAAAATCAGTATCTATAGGACAGTATCTGTATGACAACGTCTGTATAAATTTGCATATGTTAATTATTATTTTGACTCTTTTATAAGAAGTAATGAGAGTATCAACAACATAACAAGTAGAAACATTATTATTAAAATTGAAATACATAGCCATTGTTGTTTATCTACAAACTTAAATATAGACACTGTCATACATTCACTATTCTGACCTTGAGACAATGATATTGAAAACTGTACTATTTGACAGAGAGTTTTAATTTGGTTTTTGGTAAGCAGAAATTAGACACCCTAATGGTCATTTCAAGACCAAGATCACCTTAATTGGATCCTAGATGCATTAGTTATGCATTTTCTAAATTGAACTTGAATTTCTGAAATCTGTCAGCTAGCAACTATTTTCTTTTGTCCCATGGAAATTGTCACAAATTCACTGTTCTGACCCAAGATAATGATTTTAAAAATTGTACTGTTTGACAAAGAGTTTTAATCTGATTTTTGGTAAGCAAAAACTAGACACCCTAATGGTCATTTCAAGATCAAGATCACTTTAATCGGATCCCAGATGCACTAATTATGCATTTTCTAAGTTGACCCTGAATTTCTAAAATCTGTCAACTAGCAACTATTTTCTTTTGCATATCTAATTTTTCTAACCTTTATTCTGTTTCTTGTGATTTTAACCTAAACCGAGATTAATGGGATGATGTTAGACTTGTGTGAATTGGTTTTTGTATAGTAGATCATATAATTTAAGGTTGTGGGACATTAATTACTCAACCTTTGGATTTGGAGGTTGAGCATTGCTCCCAAATCTTAGGCTAGATTGATTAGTGAAACTATACTAATCCACAGCTCCAAAAACAATTGATATTTTTTGTGAATGAACCTTTATATGTCTAAAATCATTCAACCAATTTTCAAAGCATTTAAGAGTATACCTTGCCCCTGTGAGTTTATTCCTTAGCAGTCAACTATGATTGATTAGACAAACACTGTTCAACAGTATATGTTTTAATTTTCAGTGTAATATGCATACTACTTGACGGTGTCTAATATGTTTTTGAAAATGTGCAACAATTTCCTATTTAAAATCGATATATTAGACACTGCCACTAATATGTTTTATAAACTGTGCAACAATCTTCAATAAAAAATAGTGTCTAATATATGAACAAAAATAAGATGCAAGAGAAAATTTGAGATAAATGAAAAAAAAAAGTAAAAAAAATGGATAAAAGAAAAAAAAACTGAAATATACATTTAAATATGAGTATAAAGAGAAACAAGATGTAAAGAAAAAAAAGGAGAAAATGAAAAAAAAAAAAAACTTACATGTTATTAATACTAGTTGATCAGTAGTAGAATTTGTCTAAAATAATATTTGTTATCATCCTACAAATGTTAGTTGATTAGTTATGTTAATTTTGCCATGTGTCAGCTTGTGGTTACTATTGACCTCTTTGTAATTTTTATAATTATGAGACATTGATGATGTCATTAATATATATGTAAAGTGGCAAGAAACGTAAATATACCTATATTTTAAGTCTAGTTGTTATTGTTAATTTTTATTTTATTACATTTTAGTGAATGTCCATTGTTTAAATAATGTATTGACCATTGTGGAATTAAAAATTATTTTATTGATTTTTATGTAATTAACCATTTTTTTAAATGTTTGTCGTCGTTTTTAATACTAAAATAAATTGTGTTGTGTTTATTATGTTTTGTATGTCAAATATTCAAAAAATACCAAAACAACTTGAAAGACCGTTGGTAGATAGATAATATAAAATTTAAAAAATTGACTAATAATATTAAAGAATCTAAATATATTCAATATTGACCTCATATTAAAGATCTCATTAAAATAATACTAAATGTATATTTTTTATAAATATTTAAATGATAAATTGCTACTTAATCATTACTTAATCTAAATTATGCTTATTTTAAATAAGTACAATTATATTACTCTCAGTTATCATTATCAGCACTACTGCAGCTTCAGCATTTATTATTATCACTCTCAAGTCACAAAATCACTTTTCAAGCTATATATCACTATCACCATTAATAATAGCTCAACATTAAATTATTCTTTTAGCATTATAATATTAAAGATTAAAGATTTATATATTATTTGGACTTTGTTTTAGTTTTTTTTTTTTTCTTTGATGAGGNAGTTTAGTTTTTTTTTTTTTTCTTTGATGAGGTGGACTTTGCTTTTCAAAGTCATTTTGTAGAATAGACCAAAAATAAATAAATAAATGTCATCAAATAGAAAACTAAATAACATAATGTAAAATTGTGAATGTTTAACCCAAAAATAGCTTCTAAAATTTTCCTCCCTCTCTTCATCTGTCTTGTATTACACGGTTTACACCATTTCACCACCAAAGAAAAATCCAAAAGCAAAAGAAAGAAATAAAGAATAGAAAGATTCAAAACTCAAAAACCAAAGAAAAAGAACTAAAACGGCAGGTCAGATTCCAGTTCCACCCTCCTCCCCTACCTGATCTTTCTCTCTCAATTTTCTCGGATCCCAAACAGCCCCCCTTTTCATTTTCTTCAGCATGATCACCCTTTAGCTTTTCAATTATTTCCACATCTATCCTTTCAGATCCTTTATTTTGTTTCATACCCAAAAATCAGTAACACAGACGGAGACCCAGAAAGCCCAAACGCCATGAACGACTTCGAGGGTCTCTTAGCTTCTGATTTCGGGTTCAAACCCTCAGGCAAATCGGCTCCAATGTCTGCTTCTTCAGCTAATTCTTCAAAGGCACCAAATTTCGATCTCGGATCTAGTGGACCCTCCCGATCAACTCGCACCTCCAATTCCTTTAATGGGTCTCTCGCCAACGATCGCGATTCGATCTTCGGCCCCTCCAAAGCCCAGGATTTTGGCGATATCTTTGGCGGCTCGGCACGGTATTCCGGCAGCAAAACCGAGAACCGTGGCGGAGATGCGCCTTTCAACTTCGATTCTATGTTTGGTGGGTCAAGTGATTCGGGTGCAAAGTCGCCGAATTCAGCGCCGGTTTATGATAAACCAGTTTACGACGATGACATTTTCGATGGCGTTCCGGGGCTGAAGAGCTCCTCTAAAGTTAAGTACGAGGATGTTTTCTCGTCGGTTTCGTCGCCGCGACCGTCCAAAGGGAGTAGTAGTGGGTTTGATGACCTTCTTGGGGGCTTTGTTAAGCCCGAGCCCCAATTGAAAAGCTCCACCTCGCGAGGATCGGAGAAAGCTGAGAAGGGTGTGCCGGGTTTTGATGATTTGCTACCTGGGTTTGGAGGTAGTAACCCCCCCAGTGAAAGGTATTGATATTTGCTATCATTGTTATATTGTTTTTGCTTTTAGGGAACATGATATTTTCTAGTTTGGTTGAGTGACAGTAGTTGAATTTAGATCAATTCTGTCCGAATTTTAGTCATACTTACACATATTTGGCTGTTTATGTCTATTGGCTACTTTGTCTTGTGAAGCAGAACTATACATGTTAAAATTTTGTGTAAATCTTCAATTGGATGAGTACCCGAGTACTAGTGAGGCAAAATTTTACCTTGTTAAGCGGGGAAAACTGTGTGATGAACAATTCTAATCAATTTGCGTGATGAGTTTTACATTTTTGTTCTTAGTAATATGGATGCTAACTGTTAAATTGCTTGATTTTTTGAATTTTGTTGCACTGTATTGTGCTAAATTGGCATTTATGCGCAACGATGAAGCATAGTGATATATCAAGTGGTGCATCACTTTTGATGGGTTACATCAGATTGGTTAAAATGGAAACATGGACTTTGAAGATCTTTTATGGCCTTATACTGTTGCTATGCTTCTCAGTTGGAAAATCTTGTAATTAATTACGTATTCTTATTTGGTTTTGTTATTTTGCAACAATATTTAACATAAGCTAAGGTTTTTTTATTTTGACACTGCAATGATGTGTTGTGATTTTCCTAAAATGTGTAGAATAAAAAATTAATGTGCAAACTCTGTATTACTGTATAGATGAACTGTCACAATTCGTGGAAATGTCACAATTCATTTCTTTGCCTCTATTTGAAGATATCATATTTCTTTAAATTTATTGTCTTATGGTACTTTGAAGGGTTTAGGTAGCAGATGCTTATTCCCTTTGCTTGGCTAGCAAATGGGCATATTTTTGTCATACCAGAGATAAGGAGAAGCTCAGTGGAACACTGCTAGTCAGGATGTTAGCTTTCGTCTATATATATTAATTTATTTATATACAGTATTGAGCTTATGTGTTTCTGTGCTTCACAATGAAGAACACTGATAAACCTTGATCCAATGTAAAACATTTAAATATAAAGGTTCGAGACATGCCCTGGCCTTTTATTAGCATGGAGTTTCATGCAGTGTAAAGTGACTAAATTTGGGTAATTTTATGAGCATTCATAATAGAAGAGGCTGATAATTTTTTTCAAGGGGGAGGCGGTTAAGTTGATGCTTGATTTATCTTGGACTTTGTGATGTATTATTAAATTTACTGACCTCTTTTTCACATTTTCTTCTTGTTTGAGTGTGACCATATGTCTGTGGTTCATTTTAAGTAAAATTCTCGCTAGATTTATGCATTTGTGTTGTATTGCTTTTGTAACAGGTCAACCTCAGAGGCCAATTGGCCCCCAGAAACTACTGCCAATGTAACTAAAACAACCTCCAAGGTGATGGGAGATCCTTTTGTAGTATCAGGGCAGTTTAATGACCCCTTGGAAGAAATAAGTAGGCTTTCTAATTCTGGAAGCTCAAAGTTTGATAGTTCATCTGCTGATAATGGGCGAGCATTTGATGATATAGATCCCTTTGATGGCCTTGGGAAGTCGGTCCCAGCATTTTCATCAGGGAGGAATTACAGGGGAAATGATAGTGGTAATATAAGGGCAGATACAAGCGCAAATAACAGCAGAACCTCAACTGGTAAACAATCAACTGAGAAGCCTTCTGTGAGAAGTCCAGATAGGCAGTCTCAGAAGGTTGGAAATCATTGGGATTCTCATCAGACCCTGTTTGATATGCCTACAGTTTCAACTGATTCTCACACATCTGCTGGTCAAACTATGTCTCCTCCTTCCTATGTAAGTGCTAGTTCTAAGGAAGCAAATATACCAGTGGATAGGTCTCCAATATCTGAAGAGAACTTGGATTCATCTGATAATGTATGGCTCACTGTATTAGAGATCCCTTTAATGACTCAGCCCACTAGTGCTCCGCCACCTTCAAGACCACCTCCTCCAAGACCTGTGCAAGTTTCAAAGGCAAGAATGGGCTCCCCTGCTTCCAACAATGCAAAAAAGAGGGGTAATGATGTCTCTTCTACTCAGTTCTTTCAGGCTCCAAGATCAGCCCCTGCTGCAGCAAGGGGCTCGGGTGCCTCTCCAATTGATGAACTTGAGGATTTTGCCATGGGTAAGAACCAAAGTAACTTTGATGAACATGCAAATGGTCTTTCTGGTGAAGAATTGGAGATGAACTCCGTTGCTGCTGCAATGAAGGAGGCTATGGATAAAGCTGAGGCTAAATTCAGGCATGCAAAGGAAGTGAGAGAGAGAGGAAGTACAAAGGCTGCTAGAAATAAAGAAACACAGCTGGAAAAGGATGAGAAAGCTATGCAAGATGAGAAAATTATAAGAGAAAAACAGGAGAGGTTGGACAGCGAACGGCTGCAGAGGGAAAGCGAAGAGGAAGATATGGAACAAAGGCGACTGGATAAAGAAAGGGAAGCTGAGAGGGTGTGGGAAGAGAAAGAGAGAGAACAAAGGAAACTTGACAAGGAAAGGGAGAGAGCCAGGGAGATGGAGAGGGAAAGGGATAAGGCCAGACAAGCTGTGGAAAGGGCTACTAGGGAAGCACGTGAGAGAGCAGGTACTGAAGCTCGCATGAGAGCTGAAAGGGCTAAAGCAGAAAAAGCTGCTGTGGAGAAGGCAACTGCTGAAGCTAGAGAACGTGCTGAAAGGGCTGCTGTTCAGAGAGCTCAAGCTGAAGCTCGGGAAAGGGCCGCAGCAGAGGCAAAGGAAAGAGCAGAAAAGGCTGCTGCAGAAGCCAGAGAAAGAGCAAATTCAGAAGCAAAGGAGAGAACTTCTGTAGCAAGGGCTGAAGCTGAAGCACGAGCTAGAGCGGAACGTGCTGCAGTAGAAAGGGCTGCTGCAGAGGCCCGAGAAAGGGCTGCAGCTGTTGCAAGGGCGAACCAACAAAGGAATGAAAATGATCTTGAGAACTTTTTCAGCATGGGTCGAGCTAGCAGTGCACCACGACCCAGGGCTAACTCATCGGTGAGGGCAAACTTGAAAAATGTTTTTTATTAGCATTTTGAAATTGTTTTTATGACTAGGTGGCTGTATATTTTAGGACCCTTTTGGTGCCCAATTTCAGAATAGGCAAGAGCCTGAAGTGCCAAAGCCGTCGAGCACAACTTCCTCGAACATAAAGAAAGCATCTTCGACCACAAATATTGTTGACGATCTTACATCAATTTTTGGAGGTAGGTTGGAACTCAAAATTCATTTCTATAATTTAAGTGTAGATATTCTTTTGTGTTCCTATGTATAATGTTACATCAGCTGAAATTTTGAATTTTGGTGAAAAGCTGCTCCATCATCTGGAGGTTTTCAGGAAGTTGAAGGAGAAACTGAAGAAAGGCGAAGAGCTAGGTTGGAACGCCACCAAAGGACCCGTGAGCGTGCGGTATGGTTCTCTTCTATAGATGTATATGAAATTTGTTTCCTTGAAAGAAAAAAAATAATAGATATATTCCTTTTGATCTGAACTGGTTTATATAAATACTGTGTATATGCAATATTTAATTCAATGTGGTTTCTTCTGATAAGAGTCTTCGTGTTTCAGGCGCAAGCACTGGCTGAAAAGAATGAGCGAGACCTTCAAACCCAAAGAGAACAAGCTGAGAGACATGTAAATAACTGTTGCTTGATATTAAATGATTATATTTTCTTTTATTTATATGTATTGCATCTTTCTCTCTGATTGGATATATAACTAAGGTTGGTATGTTGTTTGGGTTTGGTATGGTTGTTACTTTTATGTTTCTGTCTTCCAGTTAATTGTGTAATGCTGATTTCCATGACCCAAAACCTGTAACAAAAATGAAAAAGAAAAAAAAGAAACTGCTCTGGTGCGAGTTTGGAGTCATGGTTTAATTCAATAATTTAGTTTAGTCTTTTAGTAATCTATGCTATTAGTAAGAGAACCTTCTTTTTGAACAATTAGAAAGGAAAATATATCCTTAAAATTTCAACACAACTTTAATAAGTAGGGGTTATTATGCCAAGAGCATACATAAAAAACACTGAATTTATTTCTCTTGTTCTCTCTCTCTATATATATATATACACATATGTATATATATATATATGTGTATATTATTTAAGGGATCTCTTATGGGATCCATTTCACATTATATTTTGATGATCGGAACTATCTAATATTTTGGTCTCCATTAAAGGATAGTCCTTGGAAAAACTAGGTTAATTGGAAACCATTTGACCGTTGATTAAATGGTTGCCATTTCAAGTGTTTATCAAAAATATTATGTTCGTCTATTTATTTGATCAAAGTTTGATGGCTTAATGATTTTCGATTTGTCTAATTTTTTGCATAGATGATATTTCAATATAAACTTTAAAAATAGATGGTTTGGATTATTGAAATACTATATGGAATAGAGCCCATGAGGGATCCCTTAATAGAAGGGACTTGTATATTTTTTATATATATATATATATATATA
>QANT01006389.1:0-21746 GCA_003254885.1 Purshia tridentata
TTCTTTTTGGAATATTTTTTATTTTTGGATTCAATAGAGAAGATGGTCACTACAAGGTAGACACGAAGAAGATAGTCGCCACAAGGTAGAAATTTTGGTCACCAAATGGTGGAATTTGTGGCGACCACAAATTCCACCATCAGCCATATATGATTTTCTTTCAAGTGTTCTTGCAATTGATTTTTGGGGTATAATGTCGATCCACAAATTCCACCATCTATAATTTTTCTTCTTCTCCATTGAATCCATATATGATTTTCTTTTAAGTGTTCTTGCAATTTATTTTTGGGTATAAAGTTGATCTGGAGGCAAAACAATGATTTAAGAATTCAACTTTCATTCTTGATTTATTTTTTCCATACATGGGTTGCTTNTTTTTTTTTTTTTTTTTTTTGAGATTTGGGTGGAAAAGAGAAGGGAAAAGAGATAGAGAGAGGATATGATGGGTCGCTGGCAATGAGGAAAGTGGTGCCAGCAAGTGGGGAGCCTAAGGTTTGGGTTGTTGTCCTCCATGGCTGCTGCAACAAGAAGGTGGAGGAGGGTTTGAGTGCTGCAGCAAGATGGAGGCTAGGCTGGTGTCCAGCTTGGTGTGTGGCGACCAGAAAAGGGGTTATAAAAGCTTTGGGGTATTTTGGTTCGAAAACAAGAAAAAAAAGTCAAAATAGCATAAAACTTTGAAATGGGTTAAAAATTTACACTCTATTTAAAGGGGTTATTTAGTTAAATCACCCATAATTTTTCCAAATAAGCAATGATAAGGTTTTGAGATAGATGATAACAATTTTTTAAAATAAAAGAGGGTTAATCCAGTGCAATACAAATTATTGGACATTTTAAACAACTATGATGCAAGGTGGGATGGAGGAGAAATATTTTTTTTTAAATAAGCAACAATAATTTTTTGAGATTAATGACAATAATTTTTAAAAGAAGGATGACTATAATGTCCATAAGGGGTAGATTAATACTATCTTGGAGTTCAACTTGGCCAGGTCAACTTGAGCTCGCCGGAATCCAACTTGGTGTTTGAACCTTTGTGGGAGGGTTTGAAAAAATCAAAACTTACCCGAACCTGAACTCAACCTCAACCTAAATATTTGGCTTGAACTCGAGCCCGAATTCCAACTCGAATTCTAAACCTGATTTGCATTAGTATTATGCTATAATTTATATATTCGATTATATTTTTGTTTAAATTAGTAATATAATATTTAGTTTATAAATTATTAATTTAGATTTAAAAGAATGTCGAAATATGTATTATATCTTATATATTTTTGTGTAGAATAAAACTTAACTATGGTGTTTGGTAACAATATGGTTGTGATGTATGTTATTATTATTCTTTCTTCATGTTGAAGCATTGAAGTTATTACTTATTTGAACTACAGTGATTGATTAATTGACCATTTACAAAAAAAAAAAATCAATGAAAATATGGGACTTTTTTTTTAAAGCCTATTTTAGAAAATTTACTGTTTATTCAACCCACACGCTACAGTGAATTACTGTAGCGGCCCACTTTTTAAAAAACTCGGTGTTACAGTAACGTTGTTACTGTAGCGGTATTACTATAGCACACTACAATCTGTCTAACAGCAACAATTTTTATATTGCAAAAAAATTTTTAAAATGCAACTTATACAAATTTTTTTTTTTGTAGAAACACACAAAAAATAGTATAAAAACTTGTTTTTTTTTTTCATATCTAAAAAATTATTACTATTGAACAGTAAAAATTACTTTATTGCTACTGTTGAACAGTAACAATCACATTATTGGGACAATAACAGTCACCTTGTTGTTATTATTTGACAGTAACAATCAAATATTTTTATTTATAATCTAATGCTTACAAATTAAACATACTTAGAATACAATGTTACTGTCACACAATTAAATATTACATGAAAAAATATCCTTTTTAAAATTGTAACAACAAGCATCCTAGCAACAAAAAAAAAAAACAATACTAAGTTCTCAATATGACTGCCCAGAGGAAGACACTTCAAAATTCTGCTAATGATTATTCAAAGATTGTAGATTTGCTAAGCCGATTTGCCATTCACCATATGAATGTTAGCTTCTCCTGCAGAAAGGTATTTTACCATTTCACTAACTAATGAAGCTCGTCTTTCTTACTGCACTTAACTAGATGTATCTTTTGCATGGTCAGAAAATCAAAATCACGATTACAGCTTTCTGATATGCCACTTTTATCAGCATGAAGCTGCTAAAGCAGATGTTAACTCTACTACCACAGTCTCAACAGACAACTCAAAGGATGATAAATGAACTCATTACTTGCAATCACAAAAATTGCATGAAAAAACTCTTAGTTTACTTTAACCATAAAAAAAAACCAAGACCTGCGAGTGATAAAAGTTCCTGCTTTGCATCCTTACCCATGTTTGATTATATCTTCAAAAGCATACAGTGCCTCATTATTATTAAACTTAAGACTCATTTATTTTAAACTTAAGTACATACCAAAAATTGAAAGACAGCAGGCAGATGGTGCCTCATTATTATTGTTTTTGCCACAAGAAGTCAAATACCAAAACAGATCGTCCTCCAACATTAATTAGAATATTCAAACAAGAGTACAATTGAACTTCGTATTTACACAAAGAAAAAAACAGAAATGAAAGATAAAATTCATATGAATACATAGAAAATTAAAAAACCTTAATACCCAAATTAGCCAGCTTCAAGATCGGAGAGGTCCTCGTCGTTCCAGTTTTCCTCCTCTTCTACCTCTTTCCTGGTTTGTCAAGAACGATCTTGGGTCTATACCCAGATACAATGGCGGCTGGATTTGGAAGCTCATCGATCTGGTCCAGCGGAGAAGCCACCAAGCCGTGCTCCATGGTGAGGGTAGCGATCTCAAGCAAGTGTGGGGAAGGTAGATGCCATAGAAGGCTAATTGATATCAGAGACAGGGAGATGGAGACCGAGAGAAATGAAGAGTGATGACAGCGTGAGACAGAGAAAACAGATGTTGGGCCGGGATTGTATAAATTGGGCCTCCTTCAAAACCTAAAAAGGGACTCGGGTCTTAATGGTAGTGAGAGTCCAAAATTGGGTTTTATAATCATTTACTTTAAAAATATTACAAATTGACCAATGAAAACTTCTTAAATCCCAAAAGATATAGTCACCATTAACTAAAATGAATTAAATAAAATTATACACTCTATGAAAAAGGACATAAAAAATACTATAAATTACAGCCACTGCCACTGCTAACGTCTTGAAATTTCAAAAAATTACAAAAATGTCAATCTATGCTGCCACTACCACTGTGCATACCCATTAATGATGTTAGCAATATATCTTAATTTTGAAAATTACAAATAGGTCAACAACTAACCAGAAGTTAACACATGTCCAAAGTAAAGCTAACAAATAAACTAACTATAATTAACAAACTAATACTAGAATAATTAAAAAACTTATATAAATTTCATTTTAATCACAATGAACCTTATTAGCACACGTGAACTTGAAATTTCCTTTACTAATTCATGTGTTTTTTTTTTTTTGCTATGCATCTTTTCTCTCTAGTGGCTGCAGAATAGATACTGAAGGATAAATTTTTTTTAATTTTATTTTAAAAACTAGGGGTGGGTATGGTATGATATGAAACAGTATGAACCCCATAACTATCCCATACCGAAAATTTGTAACTGGTCTGGTATGGTATGGTATGGACATTTTTAAAAATGGATCCATATCATATCAGTATTCTACGAATTCGGTATGAAACGGTTTAGTATGACATGATATCAACCTTTTAAATTTTTTTTTTTTTTTGCCTAAACATAAAAACAACAATTAACCACCTATTTTTTTCATCCAAAAACCTAAAATAACATTTAACAATCGAGAATGAAAGTTCATATGTAATGTAAAACTAATTACCTAACAAATAGACTGTCCAGATTATGAAAAAGAGATGTTAAGCCTTATGGCTTAATAGTCAATACTATTTGCAGGCAGGTTGCAAAAAACACAAAAATTAAAAACATTCTTGCAGCAAAAAAATCCAATTCAACAACAAATTGCAGCTTGATTGCAACCTTACACCCTCCAAGTTTATTTTTCCTTTGCAGATGGATGTGAAGTTGTGTTTCTAGTTTCTACTATATACCATATCCTAATATTATCATATCATAATATTATGATACGATATAAATTAACTAAGAATTATGGTATACTATATAGTATATAAGATATACGGTATAGTGTTCAGTATTAGGGCTTAGGATTTAAATATTTTAAGATATAATATAATATTATGATATGATATAAATTATTAAATTAAATTATAGTATATATTAAGTTTCCATACTATATTTTTAATTAATTTTTATATAGAAATGTTAATTAAAATATTTAAATTTAAATTTAAATTTAATTAATGTTCGGTATGATATAGTATTGGTCAATATTGAAAGAGTGGAACCATGCCCATATTGTTTGAAATCGATAGGGTATGGTATAAGGATTGGTATCATTTTTCGATATGAAACTTGACACGGAATGATATGAAATCGGTATGTAATGATATTGCAGAATGAAATGCCCACCCCTATTAAAAACCACATAGGAGAGGACAATCACCATTTGGCCAATTAGCATATTTCTGAATGTACATACCACACACAAATATACAACACCAAAAAACAAATCACTTACAAAAAAATAAAATAAAAATGGCCACTCAAAAAACAAATAAGTAACCGTATAATAATATCCGAAAACAACTAAAATGCAAAAAATTAATATACATCAAATTGGTGATTGTGTGACAGTCACCGTTTTAAAGCTAACTAACTCACTTAATGTTATTAATTAAAAAACTAATACTATATAGTTAAGAAACTATCACATAATACAACGTATTCGAACTATATAATCTATCACAAAATATAATGTCTCCCATTCGAACCTAATTGAACCAAGTACGAATTGTGCTTCACGACTGAAAACTCGAAATTCCTAACAATATCCAACCCTTTGAAAATTTCTTAAAAATTAGAAGAATTGCAGCTTGCACAAAAAAGGCCAAAATTTCTTCAAAATAAAATTAAAAACCTAAACTATTGAAACATATATTGTCACATGGATACTGAAACAGAAGCAATGGAATCCAATCACTATTAACTAACTTAAAAATATTAACAAAACCTAATCTACTTTCCAAGCACTAAAATCAACCTCCAACATAACGAGTTTACAAGAAAAAAAAATCATATGCAATGATAAAAAAAACACATAAACCAACTCAAACAATGCGCATTCACCAATTAGTAAAAAAGCACACAAATCCAACCAGAAAATACGAGTAATTGAGAAATAACAGCACAAATACCTAGGATTTACTAAGAATAACTCTCTAACCGGAAATGTTATAAAACTTGCACAATTTATGGTGCATCACTCTAGCTTGAGACTTTGTCGCAGAAAGGCTCTCAATCAACGAATCAAAGGTACACCAGGCATAATAGGCTGATGACTCCCAAGAGCTCTTATCAACGAAATCGTTTGAAGTAAAAACTTAAACATATATTGTCACACAGATATTAAAAAGAGACTGTCACACAGATATTGCACAACCTACAACCACCCTTAAAACTCTTATAAACTCAAAATGAAGAGAAACTAAACTTAGAATAAAAAGTAAAACAAAAAACCAAAAAACAAAATAATGAATGTATGACAATATACGAAAACAACGAAATCAATTTGTAACTATGTGACAGTATGTGAAATGACTATGTTTAGACATAATAATACATAAAAATTCAATTCAATATTTTTCATCAATTTCATTGATTTTTTTTTAGATGCTAAAAGTGTAAAAATATAACTTTAAATTCTCATATTTCCCAGAAATGAAAACCCAAAATAGTGATTGCAAGACAGTCACTGAATTTAAATTTCTAGTTAAATGATAATGGTTATAGATTTCAATAGTTACGAAAAACCTAACATACAACCATATCACTAACAAGGCAGCGAGCACATAATCACAAGACATTCACAAAGAATCAAGCACTAGCACAATCACAAGCAAGACCTTCTTATTGTTAGTTTTCTAGAAAATTAACTTGAGTAAGCTCTCTACCTTTTGGGTAGCTCCCCAACTCCAAATTTTCTAGAAACCAACAAAGTCCTGCAAAGAGACACAACCACACAAAGTTTACAACCAAGTTTAGGCTTTCCTAACCAAGATAGTTTAAACAATTTGTGTAAGTACTATATGACAGTGTACCAATGGCTGAAATGATATTTGCATTAATGAAATGTCAAAGACTTAAATAGCCTGATCAATATTCAACAACAATAACAACTGCATATGACAACCAGAAAAAGGCTAAATCACATGGCTAACGAAGCAAAAAAGACTATACATCAATGTGGGGAGCCCAACCTTTGGCATAGTATCCACAGAAAATTGACACCAATCCATAAAAAAAATTGAAATTGAGTTCTAAATCTATAAATTAGACCAAAATAAAAAACTAAAACCTTGCTGAAGTCAAAGATCAAGCCGTCAATAAATCTAGAATTCCAATTGCTTTTCAAGAAATGATAGGAAGAGAAAATGAAAAATTGAGCCCTAACTTTCATTTTATTTTCTTTTCCTATTCTTTCTCGGCAACTAAACAGAGCTCAGTCTACTCCATAAAGCTCACGAACATGCTCCACCAGGTCCGATAGAGATCATGAGGTAGCAAGGTGAAGGGACGAGAGAAAGAGAGGGGGAGAGAGAGAGAGAGTGAGAGAGGCACCAAATTCCCTATGCAAAAAATAAGAAAAATAACAGAAGGGCAAAATAATAGATGTGCATAATCAATATTTGAATTAACTAAAGTAATAGGTTGGACCATTGAGTGTTTTGTAATTTGTGATATTATGCAATTGACTATTAAGGGATACCAAATTATGTATTGACTAATATGTAATTTATAAATTATTTGTTGCTTTTATTTGTAATTTTCTATTGATTAATTGAGGTAATTATGTTATATTTTTATCAAAATTCTTTTTTTCACAAATTAAAACCACCTTGTTTCTTGATTTTACCGGTCAAGTCCAAACCCAATTCTAGCCCAACTGGAATTAAGATTGAGTTGTGGTTGGTTCACTTATTTGCAATCAGGCTAAACCCAAACTCGAACCCAAAACTAAAAAACAAATCTTGAGTTAGACTTCGATTAATCTTTCAACCCGCCCAATCCGCCGGAATTTCACGCCTATTACTATCACAGCCCAAGTTGGTAATTCCACAGCTCAAAAGTAGCAATTTTAAAAGTCTCATTTTTTCAAAAGGGCTTATCAAAATGCACCAATTTTGATTTCACCATGCACTTTTCAAACCCTCGTGAAGCTGCTGGAACGCCTAGCGGGCTGTACAAATTGGAAAATGCTGCAAACGAAGGATTTGAAATCCTTGACTAGATCAATACATATTTTAATGAATCCACCCACACTTATCTCTTAGGATTGGGTTTCTCTACTGACTTAGTTTTTGTTTTTTAGGTTCTGAATCTCTACCGACTTATGAGCATCAAAAAAAGGAGTCGGTTTTGTAATTATTCAGTTTGTGACTTGTGAATCACAATACTCAATTAATTGTTTTTTGGCCACTACAATCTTCCCTTGTGAATTGTGTGAGTGTGACTATTGTCCTTTAAGCAACATTAAGGTCAATAATAAATTATAAATCTTGTGGACAATCTCGTGCATGTCAAATCAATGATTTAAGAATTCAACTTTCATTCTTGATTTATTTTTTTCCATACTTGGGTTGCTTTTTTTTTTTCTTTTTTTTTCAGATTTGGGTGGGAGAGAGAAGGGGAAAGAGATAGAGAGAGGAGATGATGGGTCTCTGGCGGCGAGGAAAGTGGTGCTGGAAAGTGGGGAGCCTAAGGTTTGGGTTGTTGTCTTCCATGGTTGCTACAACAAGAAGGTGAAGGAGGGTTTGGGTGCTGCAGCAAGATGGTGGCTAGGCTGATGGCCAAGAGGTGGTGTGTGGCGACCAAAAAAGGGTTATAAAAGCTTTTGGGTATTTTGGTCCCAAAAAAAAAGAAAAAAATGTCAAAATAGCATAAAAACTGGGTTAAAAATTTTACACTCTATTAAAAGGGGTTATTTAATTAAATTACTGATGATTTTTTCAAATAAGCAATGATAAGTTTTTGAGATAGATGATAACAATTTTTTAAAATAAAGGAGGGTTGATGCAGTGCAATACAAATTGTTAGGCATTTTAAATGACTTAAGGTGAGATGGGGTTTTGTAAGCAAGCGACAATAATTTTTTGAGATTAATGACAATAATTTTTAAAAGAATGATGACTATAATGTCCATAAATGGTAGATTAGTACTATCTAGGAGTGCAACTTGGGCAGGTCAACCTGAGCCCGCCCAAATCCAACCTGGTGTTTGAACCTTTGTGGGAGGGTTTGAAAAAGTCAAAACTCGCCCGAACCTGAACACGCTCAAACCTAAACTCAGCCTCAACTTGAATTTTTTGGGCTGAGCTTGAACTCGAGCCCGAACTCCAACCTGAATTCTAAACCTGATTTGTATTAGTATTATGCTATAATCTATATATTAGATTACATTTTTGTTTAAATTACTAATATAATATTTAGTTTATATATTATTAATTTAGATTTAAAAGAATGTCGAAATATGTATCCTATCTTATATATTTTTTGTAGAATAACACTTAACTATGGTTTTTGGTAAAATATGGTTGTGATGTATGTTGTTATTATAATTCTTTCTTCATGTTAAAGCATTGAAGGTATTACTTTGTTTTATTTGAACTACGGTGATTGATTAATTGACCATTTACAACAAAAAAAAAAATCAATAAAAAGTTTTAATATTACAAATAGCTCAATGAAAAATTCTTAAATCCCAAAATACTCACCATTGAATAAAATGAATTAAATAAAATTATGCACTCTATGAAAGAGGACGTAAACAATACTAGAAATTACAGCCACTGCCACTAACATCACTAAGGCCCTCCACTATGCACCTGAAATCTGATACCCATAAGCCAAAATAGGTATCAATTTGGCAATCACACACTGCTATGGGCCGGAATCTGATAGTCAAAATGCCCATCAGGCCAATTTGATTGTGAAATTTGAGTATCACAAAAAGTGATACCCAAAAAGCTGGCCCACACTCCATAATGGAAAAGTATGAGAGAGAAAGCATAAAGCAGGAGAGAGAAAGCACAAAGCAGGAGAGAGAAATCGCAACCCAGGAGAGAGAAATGGCCGCGTGAATGCTGACAGGCGTGGGCCCCGCGCGTTTTGTGCTGTCGGCTGACTCTCCCTGCTAGCGCGTGAAACGCACGGACGGCTCTGATGACAGAGCCGTTGCAAGATCGACGGTGCCAGATAAATAGCCGTTGCTGCCTTTTTGCCTTTTGAATTGAACGGTGCAGATCATGGGCCCGTTGGAGACCAACGGCCTAGATCTGCCCATGAGTTTTTTTTTTGTTTTAATTAAAATAATGGTTTTATAACTCAAAAAAATTCGAAAAAATCATTAAAAAATAGAAAAAAATTCTAGAAATTTTTTAAAAAATCCCACAAAATTTATAACGGTCATATTCTCTAAACTTCTATATATATCACCCACTATCACAATATTTCCTCACAAACACAAAGTTTTGACACCAAATTCACACAAAAAAATTTAGTTTTTATCATGGTGAGACCTAGGGGAGCTTCTTGGTCACACGATGAAAATAAAGCTCTAGTGAAGGCTTGGCAAGAGAGGTGCCCAGACGTATGTTTTGGTGCCAATCAAAGACAAGAGGTGCTTTGGAGGAGATTTTTCAACTTTTCATCCGTAACATAGGAGGCTCCACTGTTCATACCGTTGGCGGTGCAAAATCAAGATGGACGCTCATAGGTTGGGCTTGCACGAAGTTCTACGCTTCGTTTATGGAGGCCGAACGAATGCGCCAAAGTGGTAGCAATGACAGTAACGTGGTTAGTTATAGTGTTTTTGTCTCATTTTATTTAATTGTATGTTTATTTAGTTGTTTTTATATAATTTGCTTATTTATTTAATATCAATTTGTAGTTTGCAAATGCACTTACTTCTTTTAAGGACAAGACCGGGAAGAACTTTGATTTTCTACATGTTTGGGATATTTTAAAAGAAAATGCTAAGTATGCAGCGGCAAACACGGTGCCGCGACTAAATACACCCGAACTGACCATCGATGATCAAGCTACTCCTGAGAGTGACAATGCCGGTCCTAGCATTCGACTTAGCGCAAACCATGACCCACCCCCATTTCAGCCAGTGGGTCCTCGTAGGCCGAGGCCACCAGGACGAAATCGTTCCAAACGGGTGAAAGAAGGTGAATCTTACCAAGATGTGACGAGTGAGAGGCTTGACGAGTATACAGCGGCAAATACGGTGCCGCGACTAAATACACCCAAACTGACCACTGATGATCAAGCTGCTCTTGAGAGTGACAATGCTAGTCCTAGCATTCCACTTAGCGCAAACCATGACCCACCCCCATTTTAGCCAGTGGGCCCTCGTAGGCCGAGGCCACCAGGACGAAATCGTTCCAAATGGGCGAAGGAAGATGAATCTCACCAAGATGTGACGAGTGAGAGGCTTGACGAGTACAATAGGAATACACAAATTCTGATTCAAAGCAGGCTTGACAGAGAGCGTGCTAGAGAAGTAAGAGAGAGGGACAGACTCAAGAGGCTACAAGACCAAGAAGAGCAATTTATTATGAGCCAAAACCTCTCTACCATGAATCCGATGCAACAGAGGTATTGGGAACGTAAACAAGCTGCCATTGAGGTTAGGTATGAGATGCAAGATAGCCAAAGCTCTCACGAGGACTACTGCCCTGATCTTTCCAATTTCAATCAGTCACACCATGGGTACCCTCCTAATAATTAAGATAGTTATTTTGAATTCTGTTTTCTCATAGAAGTTATGTACTAGCTTTGAAATATGTTTGTATTTTTATATCTTTAGTTAACTATAACTATGTTTGAATTTCAAGTATTTGAATAAAAAATTAATCCATTGGATTCCCACCTTTATTCGTACCATTATTGGATTCCTACCATTATTATGATATGACTAATGCATGAATCTTTATTGATACAACAGTTAATAAGACAAATGCATGTGAAACCATTAATGCATGTCAGACTAGCTGTTCTACAAGACTACACCATTATAAAGCAAATGAATGTGGACCATTCAATTCTTATCTAGCATTCATATGAATTCTTTATAAAAACCTTCTTAATATCCTACTCTTTACACACACTTCATTTTCAGGATCATATCTGAATCCATCTACACAAGCATGTGGCCTCAATACGTGTTTTCATCATCCTCTTTTTCAGAATCTGAATACGATAGGGAAGATGAAGGGAAGGAGCTTGTGGGGCATGTGCTCATGGACATGGCTCATGAAGACACCCACCCACGTCCAAGGCATGGTGGTACTTCTTCAAATCGCCGTTACACACACCGAAATAGGGAAGCCGACCATGAATGTCTGATGGAGAATTACTTCATCCCTACCCCTTTGGAGGACACTGTGACCTTCCGCAGACGATACCGCATGCACTTACCTCTATTCAATAGAATTCTCGAAGATGTTTGTAGAGAAGATGAATATTTCCTACCACGACCTGACGCATTCAGTAGAATGGGTTGCACACCACAGCAAAAGATAACGGCAGCCTTGAGGGTAATGGCATATGGCATTCTTTTTGATATGGTCTCAGAGGTGCTGACAATAAGCCAAACCACCGTACGAACATCATTCCAAAAGTTCTGCAAGGCCATCTGCGATATCTACGCTGATGAGTATCTTCGCTGGCCTACTGTGACCGATATGAGAAAGCTTTTGCGAAAAGGAAATCGACGTGGATTCCCTGGTATGATTGGTAGCTTGGATTGCATGCATTGGGTTTGGCAAGCTTGCCCAATGGCCGAGCAAGCTTATTACCGTGGGCATTACCATGTCCCAACTGTTATTCTCGAAGCCGTAGCCTCATATGACACATGGATATGGCATGCCAACTTTGGATTTCCTGGATCCAATAATGACATCACGGTGCTCGACTCTTCGCATCTATTTGATCCTGAGATTCATGGCCAAAACCATCGTGTCAAATTCACCGTGAATGGTATAGAATACAGACTCTCATACTATCTTGCAGACGGGATCTATCCTCAATGGGCAACTTTTATTACTAATTTGCGAGGTCCAATATCTGGACCGCATAGGTTGTTTTCAAGGCGACAAGAGGGCTATCGAAAGGATGTGGAGAGGGCGTTTGGAATTCTAAAAGCTAGGTGGCAGATTATAAAACGACCAGCCCGTGTGTGGGACAAACACGAGCTCGGGTATATCATGAAAGCGTGCATCATATTGCACAATATGATTGTGGAGAATGAGCATCTTGAAGATGATTGTAACGATGAGCCAATAGACGTAGTGGCCAGCACTAGGAGGACAGAACAAGAATATGATTCTGTAGAACCATGTGAAAAAGTAAGACTTGCAGACTCTCTCTCTCTCTCTCTCTCTCTTTCTCTTTCTCTCTCCTCTCACTCTCCCCTCTCTCTATCTTGCAGCTTCATCTTCACCTTCATCTTTCTAAGTTATTTTCAAATGTTTAGGTGTCCAGACGCATGTTTAGGTGCCAATCAAATGTTTGAATGCTTGAAAGACTTTAGTTGTTTTATTGTGTGGTTTCCGTTATGTGTTCTTTGTGTGTTTTTTATGTGTTTTTCGTATGTACCTTTCATGAAATAAAATAAATTATGTTGTCTTTATCGTTTTTGAGTAATAATATATATATTTTTAATTTGGATAAACAAATAAAATATTCAAATATAGTCAATATTGACCTTAAATTAAAGTTCTTTTTTAAATATAACTAATGGTATAATTTTCATAAATATTTAAGTATTAAATTATAAATTATAAGTCACTTAATCTATAGTAGACATAATTTAATTAGATACAAAATCCCACCATAATGAAACTGATACCTAAAATACACTATTCACACACCCAAAATGACATTTGGCTATCAAAAAATGGCTTTGCCATAGTAGAGGGCCTAAGCCAAGGAGCTGAACAATAATAACATTATTTAAAGTTAAGGAGATAAAATTAAGAGTGCTACTATTTCCGTCCCATTTTTTCACCCACTCTATCATTTCACCCTCTTTTAGATTTTAAGAAATAATAATTCTTTTTTTTTTTTCACCCCAATTGCCTAAAATACCTTTATTAATAAACACTATTTTCACCCCATTTTTTTCTCTATATTTTTTTTCTTCCATAAACTCTAAACTCTATTCATACACCAAATTTTGAACGCGTATAAACCTCATATATACTCCTAGATCAAATAGGAAGAGAGTGAGAGAGGAAGGGGTAGGGTTAAATCACCCCATAAGAGAAGAAATCAAACAAAACAAACAAGAATGAGATTGTGAATAAGAAAAAATCAAATAAAAAATTAAAAAAAACAAGGGGGACTTTAGAACATGAATGATGGAGAAAAAATTAAATATTGGAAACAATATCTTAGAGTCAGATTGTGAATAAATCTCTGCAGAATAAAAAGAGAAGAAGAAGAGTGTGAAAGATGAAGAGAACTTGATCAAAATGAGTTTAGATGGGTGTAGAAAAGTGGGTGGTACAGTAGCTTTTTGTTTCCGTATTTAAGGTCATTTTGTAAAAATTAATGAAGTTATTAATATTTTTATGAAATGGTGGGTGGAAAAATAGGATATAGAGGTGGAAATAGTAGCACTCAAAAATTAAATACTCTCACAATGCTAATATTAAAAAAGATAATAAATATTAGAATATCATTATTTTATAGATTAACTAATTAAAAATATTATTATTTAAAGCCAACAAAAATTATATCAAGTCACAAAACAATAATAGAGAAATATCGTATTACTTTTGTGTGAAATTGTTTTGATAGTTGAAAATTTTAGACTAAAAAGATAGAATTTTTAGAGATAAAATTTTAAAAGAAGGGCAAAAAATTGAGAAAATTTCAACTCGAAATTCTTAGTTTGGACTTTAGAGTTAAAAGGTTACCGATAAAAATTATCTGTTGCTTTAAAATTTGAAATTTCCACTGAAAAGATCAAAAGAAACATAAAAAAAACTTGACATTGTATCTAACTTTTCATTTATGGAAAAACGAAAATTTTAACAAAATTTTGATGACATTTATTAAATTAAATAAGAGTTAAAGACCATGCAAGTGGGTAAAGATTAGTTTTTTTGGATTTTAAAAGTTAATATAAACTCTCTAATTTTAGTAAGAAATTTCATCACAAGCGTAGGTAAGTAAGATTATATTTAGTAGGATATGAAGAAAAAATAAAAGCTTTTGGATATTTTATGGTTTGATTTTAAAGAACGAAAATGGTCACATCAGAAAAGGAAAGTACCAAATGACCCTTGGAGTGGGATCCGCCTCCACTGTTTTTATATAAGTGAGAGAATGTAAACCAGAAAGCTATGCAATCTTGATCTTGCTGTAACCCAATACCCAAATGAACTCCACAAATATCATTTTTATTCAAGCCGTCACTTTTTCTTTTTATTTCTTTTTGTTTTCTTTATATTTTTTCTGAACATTCATGATTCATGCTTTGATTTCGTGACTCAAAAAAGCCAATCATCACTGTTTCCAAAATCCAAAAAGTACAAAAAAAGATAAAGAAAAACAAAAGGCTTCATAACCGATAGCATTGCCAGAAGCGCAAGCAAAACCAGAGAGGGAGAGATGCGAAGCTATGGATTGACGATCTCAGGAAGCGACTCCCGCTTCTACAACCCAACTCACACCACCCTCTCCCCCAAGGGACCCGTACCCCACCCGAAATCCACCACCCTATTCTCGAAACCCGAATTTTTGTTCTGGAATCGTTTCGGGTCGCTCAAACTGAAAGCCAAGGCCGCAACCAACGATGGGGTCCTGGCTGCGAAAGCCAAGGACGACCTCTCCTTCTACGAGCTGCTGGGAATACCCGAATCCGGATCAATAACCGAAATCAAGCAGGCGTACAAGCAGCTGGCCCTGAAGTACCACCCGGACGTGTCGCCTCCGGGTCGGGTCGAGGAGTACACGCAGAAGTTTATTCTGGTTCAGGAGGCTTATGAGACCTTGTCTGATACAGGGAGGCGAGCTTTGTATGATAGAGATATGGCCAAGGGTCTTCACCTTGCCTTCTCTGCAAGAAGATGCCAATATGATGAGGTATTTGGGCTATCTTTAATTTTTGATGATCCATGTGTTCTATTTACTTTAATTTTTTTGAGTTTGTTTTTCTGGGTTTTGAGTTTTGTTATTTGAATTGTTTCTTCTTGCAAGAATTGATGTGGGTTTCTGGGAAATTTCAGTAATTTTTGGGGTATCCGTGTTTGATTGAAGTTTTTTCCGTTTTTGGGGATGCGTTTGATTTTTTGAGTTTGCTGGTCTGTTTCAATCTGGGAATGCGTGATAGTGTAATTTTCTTTTTCTTTTTGAAATTGGAATTTTTTTTTCTTTTAATTTCTTTCAAATATTTCTTCGCTGAATTATTGGTTTGCCTTTGTGATATATTTGCCTATGAACAGTATTACGATTATCACTTGAATTAACTAGTAGTATATATGTTATGTGAGTGAGATAAATGTTGCCAAACAATTTCAGCAATTGAGTTTTGCTTCCTATAGAGTTTGTTTAACCAGCTGCTTTATTTCAAGGATTTGTTGGATTAAATCTGGTTTCATAAGAATCATATAGTCAGAGGTGACTGCATTTCCTTCAATCTGGGATTTAATTCCCTATTTTGTAATTGTTTTTCTTTCTAACAATGACCTAATATGTAAACTCATGATTTTGGGTTGAAGTGGAAGATATGATTAAGGTTTCCTCCTTTTGGATGTTTTGGCCCATCTTTATTAGAGTTTTTAAGTTTTTATTGAGTTACAGAGTCTATTTAATGAGAAAATTTGGCTTGCGCCTCGTCAGCTCATTTCTCAAATCATAGCATATTTAGTCATTTTCTTCTCCCCGTTATATGTGATCAATTATTCATGTTCTTTGATACCGGCTGGTCTTTGATAATTTAACTTAGTAACTTGCCTATTTTAATTTTCAGGTTTCTAACTCTTTCATATGTGTATCTGCATGTCTTGGTGTTTTCACTAGATAAAGTTACTTTGTCGTGCTTCTGAACTTTGGATTATGGCTTTCTTATTTGTAGCTTAAAAATTAGTCTACTGTTTATGCCAATCCTTATTTGAGTTTGGGGCACATCTGGATTTGTACGTTTTTGTGATTTTTAAATTATGTTACCCTAAAAAATGGCCAAGATGGTTTCTTTTAGCTTCTCTTCTCTGCTTTTATCCTTTACAAACAGCTGTGTTCAGAAGGCAAGTGCTGGTGCCAGGCTCTTTAACTTGTGACCTTTTTATTAAGTTTTAATTTGGATTATTTATACTTTCAGGGAATGGAGGAGAAAGGCGAGTGGAAGAATCGATGGCAAAGTCAGCTATCTGAATTGAAGAGAAGAAGCATGAACAAGAATGCTAGAGAAAATATGTCATGGGGAGCTCGAATGCGCCGGCAAAGAAATGGTTCATCTGATGAACTATAACTAGGTTCTCTTATGTTCTATGTATATATATCTAAATAGTGGATATCTTCCCTACCACTTAGTCATGGTTGGCCTTGAAAGAGGAAACTAAAGCTACCATTACCGAACCATGCAAGGAGTGTATGTCAATATGGTAACCAGATGAATTGTTAAAACTTAAAGTAGAAAATTGTGAAGTTGTATTTCTGTCCTTGACAACCACAATTTATAGGCAACGCAAGATATAATGTACATAAAGTTTTGTTTAGTACTTGTTTCCTCTTATTTATAACCCCTTTTTATCTTTGTTGCTGAGGACTCATCTTTGTACAAGCTTCATCACTTTTATGTTTTTGTTTGGTTGATAGGAGTATATTGCATCTCTACTAGATTGAGATGCTTGCTACATTTGGAATAAAATTGCTTGTAATTTTGTGACAAATACTAGAAAAGTTGAATATAATTTATGGTTTAATATTTGTTCTGTAATGCAGGGGAAAGACAATTTGCTTTTCTGCAAATTTTTAGTAAGGAAAATTTCGATTGTTGCCCAAGAGATAGATAGTGTCAAATGTTCATTGGAGAAAATTTTTGTGGGTTAGTTCTTTTATTATGTGCCAAACATATATCATTTCAAGAAAAGACACACCCAAAACAAAAGAATTCAACCAACAAGAGAAAAACAAAACAATTACAACCAACTACAACTATACAAAGAACCCTATATACAAGCTAATCAAAAACTCCAGCAATAGAAGGTGGTGGGTTAGAAACCCAGTCCTGAGGACACATCTTCCTTCGAGCTAGCTTTGAGATTGAATCTGCAACCCCATTAGCTTTCCTGCTTACCTTTGACCATCTGACCCCTGCAAATTTGGCAGCCAAACTCCAAATTTTCCTCAACAGTGCATATAACTCCCAAGGAGCCTCCCTATTCTTGTGTTTAATAGCATCAATCGCTATTCCCGAATCAGATTCAATGACCACTGACCTGGAACTCTGCTTTTCTGCACACTTCAAGCCTTTTCTGACTGCCAATGCTTCAGCAACCAGAGCTGAATGGGCACAAATGCTCACAGCACTGCCTCCCAAAACCTGGCCTATAACACCTCTTATGACCACTCCTAGCCCAGCAAAATGGGAAAACTTATCCCAAGAAGCATCACAATTAACCTTAACCTCAGGAGAAACTGGAATGTTGCCACTGAACTATAGTCCCTTCAGTTCCATTAAACACTGCTTTACACTTTCCCTTCCAAATGGACCAGCAAATGAAACTGATCCAAGTCAAAACATACCTCTCATCATCTTTCCATGCTTCTAAGACTTTGAGTAACCATTCATCAAAGTAAGAAACCCACTGCTTGTCAGTGGCAATATGGCATAACCAAGACAATCAAACCAAACTGTTTCCACCCAGGGGCACAACAATAAAGCATGTTCAATTGTCTCATCAAACTGATGACAGATGGGACAAGTAGGGCAACTCAACACCTTTCTTCTATGAAACTACACACATGTAGTTTCAGAATTAGAAACAGCATGCCACAAAAATTGTCTAAGTTTAGGTGAGGTACTAGCTTTCCAAACCTTCTTCCATACACTAGCATCAACCTGGTGAGACATTAGCAACCATATACAAACATTTCCTCTGACCATGCAACCAGTAGTATCCTGATCTTACAGTGGAAACACCTGACTTATAATGAGGCCCTTAGTATGAGGCCAAATCAGTTTGTCACCACTGAGACCCTCACAAATTGGTATTTCCTCAATCTGCTGTTGCAAATTAGGGGTAATGTAATAATCAGCAGCCTTGTGATAAAATGATACACAGTGGTCCACAAATTTTTTCCGTTACAAGGTGATACACTTATTGTCTAACGTTTTTCAATGGTCTATTCCGTCAAAATAGTGTGGATAATTATTAAAATGAAGGGCAATTGTGGGTTTTCACTCTTGGGTCATCTTTCCCAACACCACACAAGGGAGTTTGGAGGTAGGAAATTGCAATTTGGGTCGTCTTCTCTATTGCAGTCTCTCCTCCAACTGCAGGAAGTCCGGCTTGGTGGCTAGAAACAACTCCAGACTCCATAGGTGGTGTTGGGGAAGATGACTCTGGGGTAAAAAGCCACAAATTCCCCTCATTTTAACGGTGATCCACACTATTTTGATGAAATTGACGAGATTTGAAAATATTAGATAGTAAGTAGATCACTTTGGAACGAAAAAAATACATTGACCGCTATGGGGAACTAGCTCATAAATTACCGAACCAATGATATAACTTTTCCTTTAATTTTTTTATAAAAAGAAGGATGTAGAAAAGTAATAAAAAGTTGAAAAAAAGAAAAAGAAATTTTGAAATAAAAACTAATTTTTAATTAAATTTTTTTGGTATATTAATTAAAAATTTCATAATTAAAAATTAAAATAATTATAGCTTAGTTGGCCATGCATCAAACACAAGACTATTTGATTTATTCAGCTTCTTAATCCAATACGTCATCAAACATATGATAAAATTTAGTCCAATTTACTCTAGTCCAACAAAATCCAGCATGATCCATAAGAATAGTCTAGTCCAGTACAGTCCAGCATAACAAATGGAGTCTTACAGTCTTTTAGTCATAGTTTTTTTGTTTTTTTTTTCTTTTTATCAAATGACAAGTCTTACTTAACCTATTATTACTAGGTATTTCCCAAAAGAAACCTATTACTACTAGTTTTCCTTGTCTTTATGGTAATTGTGTAACCAATTCAGACAAAGCTGTAATGAGTGCCAATGAAAAATTTACATACTTGCGTAATTGTGTAGGTTGTAGTTATGTCAATAGTAAAACCAAGTTCTGCTGGGATCATAGCCATTATTCAAGCCAATTTCCTTCATATGTCTTAATACAAGCAGTGTAAAAGCAAAAAATTCAGTTGGAGGGCAAGGGCCCCTTCATGCCCTATTAAAACTCCACCACTTGTCATTTTTTTACCAATTTCTCAACAGGTTTAATCACGGCTTCATAGAGTGTAGAATGACTTACAGAGGATGCATGTTAGGTTTTAACTCTAAGAACCATATGCATTTCAAAGTCACTTTGATCAATAAGACTCCGACGTTGAGTGTTGTTTTGTGCTTGGGTACGTTTTCAAACGACAACTTGGACTTTGAATGAATTCAAAAATTTGCCTACATATCAGTTAGATTGCAATCCCAAAATTTTATAGAGTGAAATAATTTTTAGACATTAAATGAGGAATAAACTTCAGTTTCTATCAAATTAGGTTTTGACTACTTGTTGTAATCTCTAGATATATTGGGGGATTTATAAATCCAACGTGGCAACAGACTTTTAAGGGGGAATTGCAATAATAAATTAGACAGACACAAATGTTTAGTCTTGTCTAGTCTGTGGGACAAGTCTTTTGTTTGAATTAGTTGATTTACATTCATGTGTTTTCTAGTCTAGTCATCTTATCAATGACTTATCAAATGTTACAAATATGTCGTTTTTTTTAATAGAAAATTGATGGTTGTAAAGAGTTATCAGAATTTAGGACATGGACCACACCAATGTGAGGTAATTCAAGCCAAGCGTTGCTATATATTTACTCGTCACTATCACCTCAGTTTTGGACAATTTGAGGGAAACCATAAGCTGAGCATTCATGAGCTACACCTATCACAAGAGTAAGAGAAATTAAAGGCTTTTCCCCATATGGAAATTCGAAATTTTAATATTTTGTTTTTGGTTAAGTGTTGGAAATAAGAAAAGGGATTTAATTAAGGATCCCTTAGGTTGTAGGCAGGGGTGGCCCAATTGAAAATGAGGCACGTGGGTGAAAATAGTAGCACTCATAGTTATAAAAAAGCCTGTGGTCCAATGGTATTTGCATAAAAAAGCCAAAAAAAATATAATGCAAGTAGGAACCTAGGTTCTTTAAGCCTTGAGAACAATTCTTTTAAACGGAATCGAAGTCCGAGTCACATCTCAGCCTCCTTAGAAAGGTGTGGTTAAATTCATGAATGCAATGATGAAGTTGGCCAAAAATATAAAAGTATCTATGCAAGGATGAAACTATAATGGGACTCTTGTCGCCAACCAAATCAACCTCAATGTTAAAAAGAACAATGAACAAAATAAACATCTATATACTGAGCAAAATCAAAAGCAAGGGACTTGGATAAGAAATGAAATAAGAATAACCCAATTGCATGAAAAAAAAAGTGCATAAAATAAATCGATGCCACACACTTCTTGTGAGGGCAATGGCAGAGCTAAGAACCTAATGATCTTAAAACTAAGCTACGAAAACCTAAAGTATCTCAAATGGTAGCAACTAAGAATATTTGAAAGCAACAGAACTTCGTGAGATTCTTTGAGAACTTGTGTGTGTTGGATGTTGAATGTGTGTCCTTATTCTCTCTCGAATGCATCTATTTATAGAGGTGTTAGGATACCATACTAGGTAATGGGTCATTTCTTGGCCCGAAATCATCTTCCTTCTCCTAATAAGGCTCAAACTTTTGAAATTTTGTTTTGCCAGCCAAGCTTTAGTCATTGATGGAAATTGAAACTATTTCCTTAGTAGGAATCATTTCTTTATAGTATTGAGACCTTATCTAACTAGGTGACTTGTTCACAAAACTTTCTGTATCGTTTCCAATGTTGGACTCTAAAGGTTCTTGGATCGAATCTCATCATTAATACAAGTAGAAATCCTTCCAAAGTTGAACTCATTGTTTGACAACTTGATACCTATGTAACTTCGGACTTTTTTTTCGGAGTTAAGTCGCGTAATGGGCTATGAAAATTTCTACAATCCCTTACTGAAATGGGCTTATCAATTTTATAGCCATGTTGTTGGCCTCAAAAACCTTTTTTTTTTTTGTGGGGGTTGTGGGCCATATAGGCAAGTAGCCTTGAGTAATCCTTGGCCCCGAGCGAACTTTGGAGCTTGAATTATAAATTGGCCTCAAAATAAGTTGGCCACGAAACCAGGTGAAATGAACCGATGTGAAAACGAAACCAGGAAAATAATACTTGAAG
>QANT01006391.1:0-12550 GCA_003254885.1 Purshia tridentata
TTTTACTTGTTTGATTATTTTTTATGAGTTAATATTTTTTTTATTATATAATATAAATGGATATTATCATTTATTATTTAAAATTAAAAAATAGGAAACTAGATAATCTTGAATGTTTTAATTAAAAATTTCTGAACAGATATTATCTTTTATAATTTTTAAAATTAATTCATATTAAGTATCTTAATTTTAAGAGATAATATGAGTCAAAATTTAAAAAAGTCTATTTTTTGGACCTCAGTCTAAAAAATTGGATTTAAGTCTTAATTTATATTTCTATAAGGTTTTAGTCCGGATGACCCTTCAAAATTGGACCTATTTCTAATTATTCCATTAATTAATAAGCTCATCACTTCTATTTCTTTTCTATTAGTCATAGGCCCAATTAATAACCCTTTAATTAATTTTATTCAAGCCCATTTCTAATACAATCTTACACCTATTGGCGTATGACCTCTTAGATTCCAATTAAATTTGGCAGTGGATTTGGGACATCTTTTTAAACTAACCCAATCTAGATAAAATTACTATTTTACCTTTAGATCCCCGCAAGCCATGATTAACACCTAATAGTGTGTCATGACTACCCAGATTAACCAGAATAGAAAAAAACCTATGCAATATAGTCTTTCTATCATCCTACGTTCTTGAATCATAGTCAAGTATGAAATTCCGTTAACCCTAGCATGATCTTTGAGGTCCAACACTTATGTATAGATTCTATTTGATCAAAGAAGTTTATTTCCATAATCTAGTACTTTGGCTAGAGATTACTGAATGTAGATATTTGTTGCCTCTTGGAATATATCTCATATTACCATGAGTGATAGATCTTCTATTGAACACACATATCCCCATACGTCAGTGACTATACCCAATTTGTATCTTTGACTAAACTATAGGAACTTAGCCTTATGGTATGGTTGAAGCATAGTGACCGAGCACACATGATAATTGTGGTGTCTCAAGTTTAGGGACCAGTTGTATTACGAATCACGTTGACAGGTCTGTAATACTCCATGATAGTTATTCGTTTTGTCAGTCATGTTAAGTGAACCATTTATTGGCACCCATTATCTTCTCTAGTGTCTCTACACTGATAATGTGAGACCAATTATCCTAAACGTTAAGCAGAGATAGATCATGCTAGTCTTACCGGATTGATATTGTTGCAACCAAAAATATTTTAGATTGACTTCATGTACTAGGGGATATAATTCTTACTGTCCTAACTTCTTTAGGATATTATTTTTTGAACAATTTTCTGGTCACCCTCAAGGTCCACCCCACCCTTCGATTTTATAATTTCGACAATGTTGATGCATAATCGGAACCGTTCATATTTTAGATCACCTATTATAGATCATCTATGCAAAAAATCAACTCAATCGGAAATCATTTGATTATAGAATTGTTGTCAATTAAATAGAAAAAATCAACGGTTTAGTCAAAAAATCACTCTTTAATTCGGAACCATTTATTTTTTCTCTTTAATTGACAACAATTACATAACCAAATGATTTCCGATTGAGTTGATTTTTTGCATAGATGATCTATAATAGGTGATCTAAAATATGAACGGTTCCGATTATGCGTCAACATTGTCGAAATTATAAAATCGAGGGGTGGGGTGGACCTTGAGGTCACCCCTTGGGGTGACCCAAATATTTTTCTTATTTTTTTAACATGAGATCATAGACCTCTTTTGTGCATATGCACATATATTAGGATGTATTATGCATATGAAGAATGACACATAAAAAACAAGTTTGTCCGTAATGTTAGAAATATACACAATACGTTTATTAACGATTTGCACTAGGGCATATTCTAACACATCCTTTATATATATATATATCTCTCTCTCTCTATATATGTGTGTATGCATAAAAGAGGTCCATGATTTTAAGTTGAGGGAATAATATCTCAAAGAAGTTAGGACGGTGATACTTATATCCCTTGGTACTTAAGGTCTAAACTGTTCCTGGTCGTATGATTGATATATGGGTAATATCAAATCTGGTAAGACCAACATGATTATTAGTGTAGAGACACTAGGATAAGATCATGGGTGCCAAAAATGGTTCACTAAAGATGACCGACAAAATGAATACCTGTCACGGAGTATTACTCAACCATCTACAAGAATTCGTTAAATCTTGATAATACAACTGATCTCTAGACTTGAGACGCCACAACTGTCCTGTGCACTCGGTTGCTATGCTTTGACTGTATTACAAGGCTAGGTTAGAGTTTAGTTAAAGGTACATATTGGGCATAGTCACTAATGTATGGGGACATATGTGTGTTTAATGGAAGATCTATGGATCTCTCCTAGTAACAAGAGAGATGTTCTAAGAGGCAACAAATGTCTTGATTCAAGAATTTTTGGCTAGAGTACTAGAATTTGGAAACAAGATTCCTTGATAGAATAGAATCTACACAGAAGTGTTGGACCTTTAAGATCATCCTAGGGATGACAAAATTCCATACCCAACCATAATTCAGGAACATAGGATGATAAAGAGACTGTGTTGTGTTGCAAATAAGATGGAATAGGTTCTTCTCTTTTTAAAAATTAAGGTTTAACTATAGTTAACTCACATGACACATGGCATGCTTTGATGGAGGTAGTGATACTAGCTCACCACCTAGTTAAGGTTGTAAGCCAATTTGCTCTCTAAGTTTATTGATCTACATCAGAAGTTGAGGATAAAAATAAGTATTTCCATATTTTTTGCCCCTACCTTTTTCTAGGCCTTCTCCCAACTATAACCCTAATTATAAAAACAAAACAAATCAAAATCATTTACAATCCATAACAAAACTGAAATTGATTAATTAAAATTCACATAAATGCATAAAGAAAATATATTGATCCACATACCATGAATGTTCTGCAAGATCGAATTTTGAACACCAACAAAATCTTAATGCATTAAAAGGTTGTTAGCTGATTATAGACAAAAATGTAACAATCTAATTAAACATAGGCTGCAATTTTCACTAGGTGCCATGCCCCAACAAGTCCCAACACTCGGCGCTCAAGTTTCACTGGAAGATGGTAGCCTTTTTTTTTCTTTTTTTTTCTGCTAAAGTGTCCTTCTTTGTAATTTTACTAAAAAAACTAAGATTATAGAATTAAATATGTTTTTAAAAAGTGTGGGGAAATAGGATTGGTGGTTGGTAATAGTGCAACTATTCTTTTATTTATAACAAGTAAAGAATTGACATATATACTTTTGCATCATTTGGATTTATATTTGACATATAAATTTAGGATCTCTAGCATTATTCTTGTAAATTTACCACTAACCTTTGATCTTAATCGGGTTGATCCTGAAATTTAAATAGGTTTCTCATTTTGATCCTCAATTAAACGTTTGTGTGTTCCCTACTCCTAAACTCTATATTTTCCCATTATTTTTAAGAAAAATTATAGCAAAATGATTACAATGTATACCCTATATATTTCCGGTTAAAGAGGAAGAGGCCCAAGCTGCACGTGACCAAGGATAAAAATAAGGTATATCTTATAGTCATTTTGTTATAATTCTTCCTTATTTTTATATTTTTCCCTTTTTTATGATTCACTTCAAACTTCTGGAATCTCAAAATTGGCCTTGTCAATTAAAAACGTTTAAAGTTCAAAATCTAACATAAGATAAAATCAAGGGAAATTCTATATACCCAACAATTTTATTTTCTTACCCAACTTCTTAATTTACCCAATACTCACTTTTTTAAATTCAATTTTTTCTCATTTAACCCAACCCTAATTATCACACTACCCTTATTAGTCAATACGTAACCCATTCTTTTCAATTTCTCCTTGCCTAACATTTCACACACACACACACACTAGCATCACCCAACAGATTATGCCCAAATTCTGCAAAGGATGAGGAGGAGGGAAGAGAAAGAAAAGGGTGAGGGAATGAGAGGGGAAGGAAGGGAGGGAGAAGGAAGAACATAATGGGGGAAGGCGACGCTAGCAAGATGGGTGGGTGGGGGAAGGCGACGTCGGCGAGATGNGGGTGGGAGAGGGGGAGGGAGGTGGTGTCGAGGCTTCTGTCTGGGGTGCACAAATTTCGGTAGATGCCTTCTGAATACGTGCCAATTATTCGATAAGGGGTTTCGAATATGTGTGATACATTCGGTGGCTTCCTGCCAAATAAGTCAGGATGTAATTTATGCACTTTTGCATCATGTAATCTTGTTGTATATGATTTTCTACGGATTTGTTTTTGAATTTGCCCAAAATTGTCTTTGATTTTATACACTTGGATTATGCCCAGTTTTTGGTCACAGAACATTCGATGGGCATTTGCTGAATATCCTAACTATATTCGGTAGGCACCTGCTGAATATCCTAACCATATTCAGTAGGCACCTGTCAAATATTCTATCACTATTCGATTGTCGCCCATCGATTTATGTCATTGTGTTTGATGGCCGACGACCGAACACTGCTCAAATCCAAATAGATTCTAGCATTTAGAAACACGAAAAAATAAAGCAGATGCAAAAATTTTTTACAGAACCCTCATTTGAAGGTTTCCAAACAATAAATTGGGTCTCCATTCACAAAAACAATCTTAATTGAATGATAAAAGGGACAAAAATTACGAGTTTAATTGTGAGAGAAAGGCTTAAGCTTGAAGATGATGTTCATACAAAGAGATAGAAATAGAGATGCGATAGAGAGAGATAAAATTAAATGTTGAGTATAAAAAGAAGTTTGAATTTATGAAATGTCCTTTATGGCTATTTATCATAGGACAAAATTATCCATTCATATATTAAAATTAGGGCTGGTTTTTTTTACCTCTCAACCAAAATATACCGAGCTCCGTCCCGATCGGTATGGTTGTTATTTTGATTTCTCGGTATCGGCATAAAAACCATACCGTACCGCTCATATCGACATCGAACACGGTATTGGATACTCCAAAACGTTGGAATACCGATACCGAAACTACTCCGATCTTCGTCTTTCTCACTCACTATACTTACCCACTCCCCTAAAACCTAGAACACCAAGAACCAGACCAACCTCCCTCTTTCTCTCTCTCTCTCTCTCTCGCAACATCAGATCCACAACCAGATCAACCACTCTTCTTTTCAGATTTCACAAGTAAGCTCAAGGGTGTCCACGACTTCTACATGGAGGATATGATTGAGTACATATTTGCAGGTGGGTTATGAAGAATGGATTTGTGAGTGAGATTGAGAGATAAAGGGAGATGGAGGCGGAGAGATAGATTATGTGAGGGAGAAAAATCAGGAAATGATGAAAATTAGAAAAAAGTGGATTCTTCAAGACAAAACCATTTGAACTAATGGGTTATGAATTTAATGGGTTGGGTTTAATTAGTGGTCATTTGTTGCTGGACTATGTATGGGCCCATCAAACTGATTTTTTTTCCTTTATGGCCAGGGCCCATCACTTGCTTAATTAAGTTAACTTACATTACAAAATCTCTCCCTCAATTTTCTCTTTTTCTTCTTTAGGGATTCATTAAATAAATCTCTCTCTCTCTCTTGATTTTCTCTTCTTCTCCACTCAGCAAACTCTTTTCTTTTTTGCTTCCCACGAACCCAATCTCTCGCCGCTCATAATCCCAATAATCTAGCCTCACTTAGTCAGTTTTAGTTTTAGAAAGCCATCATCTCTAACGCCCCCACCTATTTTGGCCTTTTTGGGTGTTTTCCATCAAGGCAGATCAGAGGCAAGTGTTTGGTGATTTCTGATCTTTGATTAGGAATTGTGTCTCTGCTGGTTAATTTTGTTGTTGGTGCTGTTGTTGTCGGAATGTCCAATATCACTCCGACATCGTCCCTCTCAGACCAATACTGAAGTGAATGGTTATTGACTAACGTCAGTACGGTATCGGAGCAAAAAACACTCACCCCGACCCCTAGCGGTCGGAATTCGGTATCAGTGTTTCGGTATGGTTACCGTACCGAACCCACCCCTAATTAAAATAGTGTTAAATAAATAAAAAATTGTTTAGTATACATAAAATTTTCCTAAGAAGTTTTAGTTTTATATTAGTTCATTTTAAATTGTTGTATGCTGAGAGAAATTAGTACTGTAGAGAGAAATATCAGTAGAAAAAGAGTAAATAGTCATTTTGCTTCTTAGACTATTACACTTGTATCAATTTAGTCCTCAGACTTCTAATTTGAAAAATTAAGGACTTTGACTTTTTCAATTTTGTCAATTAATGATTTTTTTGTCAATTTACACATTTTTATTAAAATTTAGTAAGAAATGGAGGAAAAAATGACGATGAGAAAAAAAGGTAAAATCTAAATGAAAGGAACCATTTTGCCTTAAAAAAAGACTTCACATGGTGCTATAAAAACATAAATTTGAATGAAAAATGTATGAATTGATAAAAAAGTCTTCAATTGACAAAATTAAAAAAATTAGAGTCTTTAATTTTTTAAATTAAAAGTCTATAAATCAAACTAATAAAAATTTAATTATTTAAAGATCAAAATAACTATTTATCTGTAGAAAAATAACTAGTTGTTGTAAGATGTTACTTTATTTTCTTCCCCCTTAATTTTTAGTTTTTGTTATTTATTCTTATTATTAGCTGAAAAAGGCAAGCCGAACCGTTATCCTCTTCCCCGAAGAGCTCTTTACCAATCAACAACAGCTTGTTTCTCTTGCTCTCCCTTCTTTACTTTGATGTTCATGTTTGAATTCTCTTTTCAGCTTTGAGAAGCTGAAAAATGTGGGGTTATATTAATCATGTTCTCCATGGTCTTATGCGAAAGCTTTATCTTTGCTAACCCCAAGATGCGTTGCAACTCCTTTACTCTGCACAAAAATTCGTCGAGAATAGTGGTCCAACTGGGTGGTACTAGTACAAGAGGAAGGTGTGCTGGGTTCGTTCCCAATGCCGGGAAAAGAAAAAGGAAAAGGAGTTGGTGGCAAAGCTTCTTCTTCGACGACGATGGCAATTGGCTTGGTCTAAAGGACGATGACATGTTGGTGGAGGATGATGACTTGGATGATAGCTCCATTACTGATGAAGCAGGGAAATTTGATGCGTGGAAGACAAGGGCTGAAGCAATTGTGGACTTGAGAGAAGCACAACAGGATATGACGAACGAGGAGAATCGCAAGTGGGAGGATTGGCTTGCGGATGCTAATGCTAATTCCTCTTCGTGGGAAGCTGTGCAGTCGGATCCTACTGAAAAGGAAAAGGGGTTGCTTTACTCTCTAAGCGATTTGGTTCTTCGAAGCGAAGATGAAGATGAAGATGATGACATGCTTTATGAAGACCGGGTTTTCCGCTATGCCTCACTCAATTCGGTAACTACACATATGCCCCTCATATATAGTACAAAGATAAGTGTGAGCCTATACTTTCTATATGTATGTGCAAATTTACTCATAATCATCATGTTGTCAAAACATCTCTTCTGGGCAAAATATGTTAGATTAAATAATTAATATGAGTGTAAGCCTACAGAATTTGCAATTATGCTTTGTTTGTGCTTTCTTTGAAGTGGCCTTCTTGTGCATTGTCTCTGTAATTTTATTGTTTCAATAGTAGCATTTGTTTTCTTTTTCTCTGAAAAAAAATTGAAACTTTTTGAAGGGGAGAAAAAGTGTATGGTAATGAGGAGATGTGCTCTGATGGCAATCTTTTGGGTTTTGTGGGTGGAAAGGAAGAGATGAAGGATGACGAGGTGGACTATTTATGGGAAAGGGTTTGCATTTGAGCTTCTTCATGGACAGATAGTATCTTCAAATTTCAGAAATTCTTCCTTCTCTGTTATTCTATCAAATTGGAAGGCAGCTGTAGTTTAGTGTGTTTTGGGTAGGGGTGTTTTGTGAATGTGTTGCTGTTACTGCCCGATGTCGAGTTTCTCTTGTAGGTGTATAGTATAGCTATGGTCCTGATATGAGAAACAATGAGTTTGCAGTTTTGGGCTTCGTTGTGGGCATTTGTTACAGTAGAATTTAAGGACTTATCCTCCTCTTCTTTTAGATTGGAAGGCAGCAGCTGGATGTTACGGTTTTGTTAGCTTCAGTCTGGGATGTGTTTCAGCTTTGGCTGTTGATTTGTTTTGTAGCTTAACTGTGGAGCCAAGAGGTATTGTACTTTTTAGTAATGTTTAATAAAATGTGTTTGTATAAAAACAAAAAGTAACATAAGAAGAAATTAGTTGAACAACTAGAATGATGGTATTTGAGAATCTCATTCCAACTCTAGTGGATTACAATCTCCATATACATTCCAACTCTAGCTTCTGCCTTTTGTACATCCACCTCTTACCAAATGACCATTAATGTCTACTACATGTCAAATGTATCAAAGCACAAGTATATTACGGTGAAACCATCAAATGAATAAAATATATCTTGTATAATCTTTTTTGGCCAATATGTCTAAGTATAATTAAATTTGAATGAAACTGTCAAATGAATAAAATGTATTAAAACATAATTAGATTAAAAAAAAAACCATCAAATAGCTATAGTTATAAATATAAAATTTAAATATACTTTTGAATTTCCTTTCAGGAATTTTTAAAATTTAATTTAATAAAATTTCCAGATATAATAACACAGCAATTCTTATTTATGTCTCATGATCTCACACTTAAAGCAAGTTGTCTCATCACAGTAATATGCAATCATGATTCTCTTTCTTTTTTCCTTTGTTTTTATGGTATATGAACTCATGGTTGTGCAATCTAAAGAAGGAACATTGCTAACTTTAATACAGGAGCTTATATTAAATATTTTCATATTGCATTGGTGTTTTCGTTTTTAAGTTTATTACAGCATGCAACAAAATTACAATACATGATTTGTATTTAATTTTCTGTCAGACAGCCTGCAGAACCCTTAGCAGTATGGATTATTTGCTACTTCATATTGGGATCTTCTTCTTATTGTTAAAGGACTACATGCCCTAATCCAAATTCATCCTTTTTACAGGCTAAATTTTTGGCAGTATTAATCATTATACCCTGGGCCTTGGATTTTGTGGTTCATGACTATGTTCTGATGCCTTTCTTAGACAGGTAACTGTTATCTCTTTTGCCTTATCAAATAGATAAATACACACACCCACACAGCCACAAATTTCAAAAAGAGGGTGGGATCTAAGGCATGTGCGATAGTAATAAAATTACTTTGAGGCTTAAGAGGCCTCAGGCATTGAGTCACTACCTTCTGCGTCCCCAAAGATTGAACTGTGCCTTGTTCTAATTATTGTTCAACGACCTTGTTCTAATTTCAATGCCTATAGGGTTTTGTTGTAATATTATTTTGTAGCTCAGTCGTTTATTTGCATTCTTTTTTACTCCTAATAAAATTTGTGTTTCTATTAAACAAATGACCTTTTGAATTCCAAGTGAACATGTCCAAATACCAATATTGAATCCCTGCCCAATATTTGGAATTTAAATCTCTCCTCTCCACAGATGTTAACTTCATTATGCAGTTCCTTCTTTAGACCATTCCTTGAAGGGTGGCATAAGGACAAAATTCAACAAGCTTCCAGGGTATATCTCTCTAATGTGCCTACCCAATCAGAAGCCTATTGAATTTTTTGTACTTACAAGAAACAAATTTTATTAAATCAAACCAAGTACAACATTGTGGGATAAGATATCCATGAACAAATCAAATATGTAGTACAATATCTACTCAACCCTAGCTAGAAGATAATTCCTAGTAACTAGGTTGCTACAGCATCCAATTAGAAGTTATCCCTGAGGAAGAAACATTCCTAAACGCTGCTGACAGATGCCCATACTGAAGCTCAGAATCGGACCTCTCCAAAAGCTCATCTCCACCTACACCTCTTGAATCTTCAAAGATCTTTTTATTTCTTTTCCCCCAAATGACCCACAAAATAGGCAGCATAAAACAGCCCTCAGCACCTTGGCTCTCTTTCCTGCCCTGAAAATTTTCTGTTTTTCACCTATTACCACAAATTTCTGGCACAGCCCAACTGATATTTCCTTCCTCACACAGCTTCATCCATAATCCCCAAACTCATCGGACAATGAATAGAGAGGTGGTATACAGAAAAGAGCATGAGTGCCAACTGCCAATATGGTACTTTGAATTTCTTTTATTTCCTCTTTTTGTTACTTCTTTTTAATCAGGGTAGTTCAAGTATGCAACTAGAATGGGCCTTAAGCATAAACCTTAAGCTACAATGTAGGATGTTTTGAATTCATTACCATAAACCTTATCTATAAAGGTTAAGGTTGTCGGGAAAAAGTCAATGATATTAGCTTGATATGCATTGTTGGCCCATTCCCCGTCAAACTAAGCTTTAGAGGTTCAGTGATTGTCTAATATGGTACCAAAGTTGTAACTCTTTCGTAATTTTTTGGCGGACAACTTGTCCACCATGTTGGATTGGTTGTTATTTTAATAAAAGTTTCTTTCTTCTAAAAGCAAAAGGAAATATGATATCAAATTACATGTTGTAAGAGGTCCCTGGTTGGAAACTCCAATACTTATTCCCCACTTATATGTTGGTTTGCTAGGTGTAAGGTATTACACCTATAAGTTTCATTGTTGGCCCATTCTCTAACGATTTAAGCTTTTGGAATTTAGTGGTTGTTTAATCAATGGATGATTAGAAAATAGTAAATACGTATTTGGGAGCTAAAGACAATTATGGGTTTTGTTCGATGGTGGAGGCCTGGGTGGCTGCTAGCAGTAAAAAAACTGGGTTTAGAGTCAAAAGAATGAAAACATGGGGAAAAAGGGTAAACAGAGAGTAAAAAGGAGCAGATGAAAGTACAACCACAGCTAGGGGTTCTTAAGCAATCAACCCATGAAAGAGGGAAATCAGATCCTTAAAAAGAGCTAAAATTAGGTCAAGCAAACCTTTTCTTTCTTTAGTGTGCTTTTTGTAAGTTCAATCTATATGCTTTATTCATAGGACTTGGTGATTCAATGTAACAATTGTACTTTTACCTCAAAATTATGAACTAATGTGGATGAAGCACCCACTTGTGAACAGATATGTGAAGACTGTACCACTTGCAGCTGAGCTGCTTGACGTCAGAAGAAATCAAAAGCTTCAAATGGTTGAGGGATTAAAAATTGAGAAAGCAAGATTTCAGCTTGAGATGGAAATTGGTAAATCTCCACTGCTTTCTGATGAGGAGGTTTGGTGGGAGTTGCGGCATAAAGCGTAAGATTGACACTCTTTCTCTCCTCTGCAAAGCTCCTCCATAATATTATTGTTTTGAATTGTGCTTTATGGATTTTGTTAATTAGGTTCATAAAATCACAATTGAGATGAGTGGGTACATTACTAGGAGTGACCTATTAAAGCAGAACATGTATTCACACTTTTCATCTGTGATTTAAAGAGTCACCTATGCATCAAAAGTTTATGAATGATGATTTATATTGTTAAATTAAAGTTTAATTTTATTAGAAATGTTGAACCTGTGTCCATAATTCAGGGATAGTATTATAGATTTCAGACATTAACTTCGATGGCGGATTTTATTCTAATTACTTTCCTTATGGCTTCAACAGATTAGAGCTGAGAGATGAATGGAGATTAGAGAATCGCAGAGCATTTGCCAATATTTGGTCAGATATGATATTTGGGATCTCATTATTCATTCTTTTGTACTGCAATCAGAGTAAAGTGAGTTACCATTACTCTCTTTCTGCAGTGTACTTTCATGCATGAAATTTTTTCTTGTGATCATGAGAACATTGTTTACCATGAGGGCCCATTTGGTTGGTATTGGAGCTTGGGTATGGGTATGAGATACCATTCCAATGTTTGGTATGCACGTATGTGCATTGGTGGGAATCTGTTACCATCCACGTGGGTTTAGATACCAATGTAGAGGGTATCTGATACCCTTCAGTCCCTTTGGGTATGCAATTCTCCCTTCATGGGAAAAAATTTATTGTGATTTTTTATGACCAAGCTACCCTTGTTATTGAATTTACTGCAATTATATATATATATGATAAATAAGGGTATTATTGAAAAACTGTACAAATTTTGAGTTATATTACTGCATGAACTAAACATTGGAATGTAAATAAAAGCTATTTCTTGGTTACCATTCCTGACATTTTCAAACACTGTAATGAAATCATTCATTCCCATCCTCCTAGAATGAGGAAGGGTATAACATTCCCAAAAAATTCATCCCGCAAACCAAATGGGCCCTGATCGTCTTTGGAATGTTTTACATTGAACTGCTATTGTCATCATCTATCAACCAAAAATAGTTGGAGTAGTGATTGATTAATTATGATTGTTATTGTTACTACTATATTTTTTTTTTTCTTTGCCTTTTCTCAGTTGTCATCTTTGTGGTTAGGGTGATAACTATGCATCCTCATTGTTTGCTGAATAGTTGTTGACAAAATTATGCAATTAGGATGCCTTTTCTCTACTCAGAATTATTATATCACTCAATATCAAAATTTAGATTTGACTGAAAGGAAAAAAAAAAAAACTACCTAGAGTTGGTCGAGGCTATAAAACGTTTGATTTGTAGATGATGGGATATT